>VSMD01119695.1:0-19901 GCA_008750895.1 Mirza zaza | reverse complement strand
CCGCGCACCGCCTCCGCGCCCCCGCCTCCGCGCACCGCCTCCTCCTACGTCCGCCCCTCCCCTCCCCCTCCCCTCCGCCCCCCTCCCCTCCCCTCCCCTCCCTCCGGCACCTCGCGGCTCCAGGCGGCTCTGGGCGGATGCTCAGCCCGCACCACCCAGGGGGCAACGCGGCTCTGAACCTCTGGCCCAAACAACCTGGTTCTGCCCAGTCCCTGCAGTGACCAGCTGGGCGAGACTGGCTGGCCCCTCCCCGAGGACACCTGTCCCCTCCTCTGCCAGTCGCACCCAAAGTCCCAGGCAGGGTTGATTGACATGCCACATCACACAGTAGGACCTCAGACCGGACAGTCACCCACAGACGTGCTGCTGAAGTTTCTGAGCCTCCCTCCCACATGAGCCTCTTCGTGTCCCCTCCCCCGCCCACGGGCCCCTTGCCTGTGGAAAGCCACTGGTGGTTGTGTTTAAGTGAGTAATTTGGCCCCCGTTTAAGGAGAGGAAGCAATAATAGCGGCTGTAATTGTCCAAATTACTGCTGCTCCTTCGAGTTTGACATCTGCCTAATGATGGCGGATGGAAACCTGACCCGTGGCCACGGGCGGGGGGCGGTGACGGCCACTGGGAGCAGGGCGGAGCCTCCCTTACGCTGGCTGAGCCCCCGCTGGCCAGCACCTGGGGCTTCCCGGCGCGTCCGTGGATGCTCGAGACTGCACGTGAGGGAAGAGCCCAGCTTGTCTCACTCAGACTCCGCAGCCCAGAAGAGCAGCGACTGGCCCCACGGCCACAGAGTGTGGCCGGGCTGGGAGTGGGAGGGAGACTGCTCACTGCTTGTCATTTGATATTTTTTGAATTTTGAACCAGGCATTGCATTATTAATTCAAAATGTAAAACAAACAAGACAGTCCCCCTTCAGCTCTGGCTTTGATCGCTCCTTCAGTCACAGACGCCTGTTGTACTGGCATCCAGGAGAGCAGTGTGGGGCTCTGTGTCACCAACGCCACCTGGCCAGGACCTCCCTATAAGGACACAGGGCACGAACACAGCCCCACCGTGCTGACCCTCCCCTCTGAAGGCTCTTGGGGTAGGTGGGCCCAGGAGTCCCGAGTGGTGGATTTCATGGACTGTAAAAGTCAGGGAGAACTTACTCAGCAAGTTCACTCTGTGTCAAGTACAGACCGAAATGGGCCTGACATGAACCCACTGCCATTTGTTATCACCAAAACGCAGGGCTGTCAGCATCAAGGACTTTCCAGGAAAGGACTGTGGCAACAACTTTAGGACCTGCTGGGTGTGAGCCCAACCCTCGCGGTTTTGGACAGTGGGGCAGATCGGCCCTGAGCTGGGAAGGCAGGAGGGGCTGCTGCAGGTGCAGCAGGTTCCAGCGACATCCTTGGGAGGGTCTCACTCACCAGCCCTCAGGTGCATCCCTTGGCATTCTCCAAGCTCCAGCAGGAGGGGTGTCTTTGGGGACAAGGAGACGGGAAGGCAGAGGAGTCCAGGGGGTTAGAGGCCTCAAGGAGCGTCCCACAGCTCTGCAAGTGCCGGAGCCCCAGCTCCCCACCCACATGATCAGGCTCCTTCGGGGCTTCAGGGGCTGAACACACTGGCTTCTCGGGGGTTCTCGGAGGATTAGGGCCCCATGGCTCAGACCGCTGCAGCTGGGGATCCTAATACCGAGTCTGGCTCAGTGGGATGGGGCTCAGTGTCAGGCTTAGGATGGTACAAAAAAGCTAAAGAATATTCTGTTTCTTCCACTCCCGCCTGGCTCATAACCCAAACCTCTTCATCTGCTTTTCCAGGGACCTCTGAACTCCACATGGGACCTTGCCTGGCACTGGGAGGGTCAGGTGAGTGCCACTGATCAAATGCTAGATCATTTCCAATTTCCTTTTCCAGGATGGATATCCTTATTCGTCCTTTTAGCAGGTACTTAATGTCTGTCAGCCAATGTGCCAGGGGCACAAACAATTTTAGACTTACAGCCAAATGTACATGGATTTGACATCAAAACTCTGCTCCTTTGCTATCTTGAGCAGAACTGTTCACATCTTGTGCCTCAGTTTACCCCTCTACAAAATGGGAATAATAATGCTGATATTGTAGGGCTGCTGTGAGGGCATGTTGAGTCCCCAGCCTTTCATGGGGCCTTGGGCTCTTCCTGTAGGACAAGGCCCTGGGGAACTTCTGTTTTGTGGGTCCACTTACCTCCTACCCTTGGAGCACACTGCATGTTACCTCACCATATGTTGTGGGGCTGCGGAGTGCCCCAGAGCTGCAGGGTGACAGGCTGATGGACTGGGGGGATCCCGAGATGCCAATATAGTGGAGGAGCTGAGCAGACCTGGGTGTTGGCTAAAGAGAGGGCAACAGGTCTGTGAGGACCAATGTCAAGTCCCCTGACCGTGGACACTCAGGGGCCTTTTCTGGCAGAGTCCTTGGTCCCGGTTTTGCTATGCCCTCCCCACTGTGTGGCCTTTGGTGGTCCCCACTACTCTGAGCCTCCACTTCTTACGTGTGAGGTGGAGACTCCATTCCTGGTGCACTGCAGACCTGGCGAGAGGAACAGAGCAGGGAGGGAAGGAAACGTTACTACATGCCCGTGCTGGGGTCAGGGGCTGCATCAACCCCCACACCTAGCACCGCAGGCCAGAGTCACAGGGAGGTGGGGCCGGCCTCTGAGCCTATGCAGAGGGGTGGTGCTGCTCAACTGTGCGCAGAGGACAGCCTGGTGTGGTGACAAACTGGGCGATCCTCAAACCTAAGCTCAGGCTTTGGCCCACAGCCTGCTAGGGGTGCTCCGGCGGGTGGGAGGGGCGCATAACTGGGGAGCTGGGCTGGACCCCTCATTGACCTGGCCTCACCCGCTAAGTGTCCCCAGAAACCAGCTTGAAGGGCCTAGTACGTTGGCAAAGTCCCCTGCAGGGTCTCCAGCCTTCCTGCAGAGGAGGGCCTGGAGTGGGTGGGCAAGGGCCCCACGCCGCGCCCCCTCGGGCTCGCTCAAAGCAGCCGCTTCTCCGGCCACTTGCTAAGAGCCCTGGGTCCTTCCTTCTGGCCTTGGAGCAGCTGGGGCCTCAGAAAGAGCATTAAAACGCCCGGATGACACTCCTTCACCTTTATTATATACAGAGGCCCCTCATCTCCTGCCTCTCAAGAGCGCCTCTCCACCGGAGATTATCTGCGGAGGAATCTCTGAGCCTCCGCCTGCCCTCCAGCCTGCCATCCATCAGCGCGCTGGGGACCGCGGGCGCACGCGAGCCCCGCAGCCGCGCAGGGGGACCTGGGGCGCACGCGAGCCCCGCAGCCGCGCAGCGGGGCCTGGGCAGTGCAGCCGCTGCTGGGAAGGGGCCGAGGGAGACGGCCTAGAGGCCAGCGGGGTCCCCGTTGCGGGGGTGCGGTGGGAGGCGCCGCGGCACCGCGGGTCCAGGGCTCCCAGCCAGGCCTAGCGTCGCGTCCTCTCCCTGGGGCGACATCCTGTCAGCGTCCACTCCGACCCCCGCCGCTTCCTGCACAATCGGACAGCGGCTTTGCCGGCTCCGCGCACTCCGCCCTTGCAAGCGGCGGTGCGGGTGGGAGACGCGGGCAGTCTCGACCCCCACGCGGGAGAGCACGGCCCTGCACCGCCGCGCGGAGTGACCGTGCCCGCTCTGAGCGCCCGCCCGCCCCGCGCAGATGCGGGTTAGAGCCCCGCCGCGGCCCCGCTTTCCGCTTGCAGGCAGGTGCGGCTAACAGACCTCCGACGTCTCCCAGCCCGACTTCCGTGCGCGCTCCTGAGCGCCTCCTGATGGCCGGCGTTTGCAGGCCTCTCACACTTTGGCGTTCGCAAGCTCGCCTTTTAAAACATTAAATGTTCATTTCCTCTGCGGCCCCCTCAGTCGCAGTGGAGGCGTGCGCGGTAACCCGCGGTCGGAAGGTGCGTCAGCCGCGCGTGCGGGTTCTGACCCGGCAGGTGGGCCGGCTGAGGGGCCCACGACTTCCTCCCTTCCCTCCCCCCCACGCCTGGCTTGCAGCCTTGGGGGGTTCACTGCATGGGGCTCTGGCACTCCCATCCTCCTGTCACCGTCTCAGACTCCCCTCCTCGCCTCTGGGCAGGCGGAGGCACCGCCCCACGAGCAGCGCGCTGAGCTCTCGCGCTCGCTCAACGCGCATTTGGGCACCTGCTTTGCGCCGGACTCTGCGCCAAGTGGCAGACACACGTGTGAGCAGAACAAGCCCAAGCTATGAGCAATCTGAGCCAGTGTTCGGGCGAGGAAGACCAAGAGGAGACATCTAGACAGAAAATAGAATCATTTGAGAAGGTAAAAGCTTTGAAGAAAGTCACACAGGTCATAGGCTGAAGGTCAGGGACTCTGACTCAGGTGATGGAGGAGGGCTTTCTGGGGAGGTGATGTGGGTCAGGGACATATGACACAAGCTAGAGCCAGGACCCACACAGCATTTGGGGTGCAGCTGCTGCCTTCCTCAGGGTGCTGGGCCAGGGACTCTGCAGTGTTCCTGGCCACTTTTGCTCATAGGCACAAAGTGGCTTCCACAGCTCCAGCCATCACAGCACACAGGACCACAGACAAAGGCAAGGATGTGGAGTATCTATGTCTGGAGCTGGAGGTGGCATCTAGGATAGCCTCTCTTCTCAGGGAAGAAAATCTCTCTCAGACACCCCCTTCCCAGGGAGTTTTTCTGCATCTCATTGGCCAGAACCACCTGCCCCCTTCTCAGCCTCCTTGGCTGGACAGTAAAGTGGGGGTCTGGCTCTTTCACCCCTCCGTGAGAGTAGGGAGAGGATGAGGTGCTGGCTGTGGGCTGGGGCTAGACAGGCTTCCGGGCAGGACCTCTCGGGACCTGCGATGGTCCCCTCGCATGTCCAGGCTTCCCAGAGTCCTGCGAAACTCTCTCTCCCAGAGCTTCTGTCTCACGGGACCACCTTCTGAGGACTGCTTCTCTGGGGAAACGCCACAAGGTGGTAGGAGCTCCCGCCGGCTCTTCTGGGGGAGGAGCCGGTGGGGTCTGGGTTTGAGAAGAGTTCCCTCGGGCGCCTGCGTGCAGGGTGGCCTTTTGCCCGGTGCGGGGCAGAAGGCCCGGAGCCCAGGCAGGGCAGGCCCGGGAAAGAGAGGGGTGGGCAAATCCTCCAGACGTCGATTTTGACACATGCAAAGGTGGTTGGAGAAGAAGCCGAACATTTCACAGCTCAAAGGAAAACAATCACAGATCTGATGGACTAGGATTAATTTGGCTTAATATCATTCCTATGGCTCCTACCCAGGGCTAGCAAATTACCGGTGAAACCACCTGAAACCATGTTTCCTATAGGATGGAATGTCATCAATCTGCCCAGGAGCTTCTCCAGGGCAGGAACTGAGCCTTCCTTTCTTTCTTTATCTTCCTCCCTCCCTCCTTCCCTTTCCCTCACTGGGCTCCAGCCTTTTCACTATTCCTTGACCCCCAGGCTGGTCTTGCCCCAGGGCCTTTGCACGTGCTATTCCCTGGAGCACTCTTCCCCAGGTGTCTGTCCACATGGCCCCTTCCCTCACCTCTTCAAGGCTCTGATCGAAGCCCCTTTCTTAGAAAGCCCCTACCCCACCCCAATGTTCCCCCAGGGGCTCCTGCAGCATGGACCACCACTCCATCCTCTGACATGCAGTCGCCTCTCGTCTTGGCAGCCTCCACACAGGCCTCGAGAGTGGTAGATGTTCAAGAAGTCATTCGTTCCTTTATCCATTCATTCAAGAAACACTGATTAGTGCTGACGGGGGAGGTGAGGGTCATTAAAATCTCTCAAGAACCGCTCAGTCTGGTGCGGAAGACAGACTTATAAACAGACCATAATGAAGCCGTGCTGTAAGTGCTGGGGGTGGGGCCGCCGGCTGCCAAGAGACCCTCGGAGGAGCTGCCACATGAGCCCATCCGAGCTGGAATGGACCCGACACCAACTCAGAGGCAGGGGCAGGGCATCTGCAGGTGCCCAGGCCGGAAGGCAGGAGAGTTTTGGGGCATGCCCACGGGCTCAGGGCCCCGCCCCAGGCGCCGATGGGAGTGTAGCTGCTGTTCAACTGACAGTTCTTTTTACCTGTCTCTCCCTGTGTGCAGAAACGCCCTGGGGTGGCGCCTGGCCTCGCTCACTGTGCCTGAGTGCCAGTGTGGGCAGAGCACAGGCGGGCCCTGGCATGTGCCCGGGATAGACGCTGGTGACTGGGGCCGCTGTACCTCCCGGCTCAGGTGCACAGGGTGCAGCCCCCTTTGCTCCCCCACTCCCGCTCCGCTCCCTAAGCCCTCTGTTTACACAAGCAGCAGCTAGCAATACAAATTACCTGCCTCCGCTAATGGACCAGCCGCCTGCCGAGGGGGCCTTCTGACAGCTGCGAGATGCTTTCAGGAAAGGCTTTTGACTCCCGTGGCATCAGGGTACAATCTCCTGCTTCAGTCGCCCCCCCAGCCCCACCCACAGACTCACACAAAGGCTAGCTCTGAACAAAAGGCCCTGCAGGGAGGCAGGAGGACCGGCTCCCACAGCACTGGCAGGGTCTTCCTTCTGCGGACACGAGCAGTCCCGGGAAGGGGAGCACAGGAGGGGCCAGGCAGCCACACCCACAAAAGAAATGCCTCATCTACAACCTGTGCAGTCCTGAGAGACACTGAGGCACAGCCATGCATGCCTGGCCGGGCCCAGTTGGGTTCTAGCACTGGCAGTACCTGGCATGTGGCCCTGGGTGGTCCCCTCCCTTCTCCCTCTGCGTTCCCTGACCTCAGCGCTTCCTGAAGGGCAGAACTCATGCCCCATGGCATTGCGCCTGAGCTCAGGATGCACAGACACAGGGACGTCCTAAGAGTGCGGGCCTGCGAGGGGTGGCACCCCTCCGATCCTCTGGGCACCTCTTGGCACGAGCCCACCGCGGCCGACGCCCCAGACTCCAAGCCATGGGGGGAGCCTGGTCTGGCTGGAAGTTAACAGCATGTTTGCTTCCTTTTCCTAGTTATCGTTCAATTTACAAGTTCTGTTGGGTTTTATGATGGGGGCACAAAGTTTCTTTCTAAGCAAATTAATTTGGGGAAAAGGGAGCAAAGCCACGGAAGGGGAATGGGTGCGTCACAGTGGAGGCCATGGAGAGCCTGAGGTGCCTGCGATAGGAGACAGGTCAGTGGGGGACCGCCCTGACTCCCCAGCTCCAGGCACCTGGAACCAAACCCAGTTTGAAACCCTGATGTACCCAGTGACCCAGCAGAAGGGAGGAGGCCCTCTCTCTTGGCCCTGCCTGGGACTTTCAGTGGGAGGGGTGGGAGTTGGCGGGTGAAAGGGAGAGGCCAGCATGTCCCTCCCTCTTGTCCCTGCTTCCTGTGGGTGCCCTGGCTGTTGTGACCCATGGTGTCACCGCTCTCTGCCCCTCCAGCCTCAGCTGTCAGTGGCTTCCTGCTGGTGCTAATCTCAGAGTGGCCCCACACCTCATCTCACCAGCACTTACCCTCTGTTCTAAACACATGAGCCCCTTCTACCTGTGAGCTGAGACCCACAATTCTCCCAGCCCCGCCAACCTCTTCCCTCAGGTATGCCACGAGAGCCTAACATATATGACATCTGTCTCTCCCAGGAGTCCTCCCTGGGCATGTCTCTCTCTGCCGTGACACTTTCCTGTCCTGCAATCGCAACATCTCCATGCTCATCCACCTAATCTGTGGGCCATCCTTGGCTTCACGCACCCCCCTGGGATTTGGGCTTCCTCTAATTTCTGTGGGGCTTCTTTGATATAAAGGTTCAGACACAGCTCAGAAAGGGTCATGACACCATGGCCCATTCCCAGCAAGCCGAGCACCCTGGGACACTCATGGGCTGGCCACTACTTCTCTCGGCCTTGGTATTCTGATTTGTAACATGGGGAAGGGTCTGTTGTCCCTCCAACCCTAAGACACATCACTGATGAAATAGAGATGCTACAAGCACCCACATAAGTACAGCTTTTTACATTTTAAGTAATTTCTGTAGAAAAAATATTCTCAAGAGGAGGATTACTCTGCCAAAGGATGTGAGCATTTGGAAGGGCTGGTTCCAATGTTTTAAATGTCTCAGTTGCAAATATTTAAGAATGCTAAACCCTCTTATCATCATAGGTTCTGATCGATAATTTTCCCTTTATTTGTTAGCCACAAGTGGTTTGGTCTGTCTGTTAAAAAGTTCCAACTAGTCATTAATTATTCCCAAAGATTGCAGGGTTTTAAAGGAGGTTTGGAACCAAATGTTGAAGGAGTCCCCACTCCTCCAATAACCCTACCACCCTCCCAGCCTGATGACAGCTTGGGGCCAGGATGAGAAAGGCAGGAACCCTCAAAAATGGCTTTGAAACACTTCACAGTGCCAGCTCAGATAACTACTTTTTTTTATAGGTAGACATATAGCTTTATTGAGATGTAACTCCCTTAACATAGAATTCACACTTGCCAAGCACACAATTCAATGGCCTCAGTATTCAGAGTTGCACAGCCATCGCCACTAATTACAGAGCATTTTCATCACCCCAAAGGGAACCCCATGGCCATTGCCAGCCACTCCTGATTCTCACCCCAGCAACCACCAATCTCCTTCCTGCGTCTAGGGATTTTCCTACTGGGGACATTTCATGTAAATGAATCATACAATCTTTGTCCCTCTGTGCCTGGCTTCCTTCACTTAGAGTAATGTTTTCAAGGTTCATCCTCATTGTAGCATGTATCAGTACTTCATTCCTATTTATAGTGGAATAATATTCCATTGCATGGATATACCACATTTTCTTTCTCTATCCATCTGTTAGTGGACACGTGGGTTGTTTTCACTTTTTGGCTATTGTGAATAATGCTGCTGTGAACACTTATGTGCAGGCTTCTGTGTGGGTACTGCTTTCAGTCTCCCAGGTATATACGAGGGTCGGATGGTAACTCTATTTTTAACATTTTGGGGATCTGTCAGACTGTTTTCCACAACAGTTGCACCATTTTACATTCCCACCAGAAATGTATGAAGGTTTCGGTTTGTCAACATCCTTAGGGACACTTGTCTGTCCTTTCGATTTTAGCCATCCTAGTGGGTGTGAAGTGGCATCTCCCCACGGCCTTGATTTGCAGCTCCTTGTTGCAATGGTGCTGAGCAACTTTTTGTGTGTTTGTGGCATTTGTATTGCTTCTTTGGAGAAATGTTTTAGATTCTTGCCCATTTAAAAAACTGGGGTACTTGTCTTTATTGTTGAGTTTTAAGAGTTCTTTTTATATTCTGGACACAAGACCCTTGTCAGGTATATGATTTGCAAGTATTTTCTCTTATTATTTGGCTCGTCTTTTTACTTTCTCGATGGTGTCCTTTGAAGCACAGAAGTTTTTAATTTTGATGAAGTCCAATTTATCTATTCTTTTCTTTTGCTGCTTATGTTCTTGTTGTCACATCTAAGAATTCATTGTCAAATCCAAGGCCACAACAAATAACTTCTATGTTTTCTTCTAAGAGCTTTGTAGTTTTATCTTCTACATTCAGGTCTTTGATCCATTTTTAGCTAATTTTTGCATATGCTGGGTTTGGAACAGTGACTTTTTAAAGCTGACTACCTTAAAATGGCACTCTATGAGAAACGGTTGCGATGTCTGGTTTATGTTGTTGTTATTATTAACAATACTCCTTGGTTTTGGAGCTGCCTCACCACAAGGAAAGCAATGATCTCACTCCCTCCTCGCCCACTCTGTGGGTGAGTGCTACTGACCCCGCTTCGCAGGTGGGGAAACTGAGACTTGTGAAAAGAAGGTGAGATCAAAGGGACAGTGAGGTGGCCCATGTTCTTCCCTCAAACCTTCCTGCCCCCCCTCCCCCAGCAAACAAACAAGCTTTGCTATGAAGTGGGGTGACTCCTCACTCATCACATTTTTTCCTTCCTCAGAAACCCCAATCTACTGACTGCTTTGGGTCGTTTGAGGTATAGATGGTGACATAGGGCTGCTTCATCTACAGAAAGGAAGGAAGAAAAGAGAGAAGGAGGGAGGGAAGGGGGAAGGAAGGAGGGGGGTTACTTCCTCAAAGAAGTAAGCGTTGAGCTCCTCTCTGGGCTCCCCGAGTGGGACATGACAAGCTGAGAACATGAATTAAGCCAAACCACAGCTTTATCTCCAGAGCCAGCTCTTGAATCTCAGTGGACGAGCCCTCCCTTACCACAGCCGTGGGGGACGAGCCCGCGGGCGGCGTGTGTGCGAGGAGACCAGGAGCCCCGGGGAGCCCTGGCTAGAGGGGTTGGGTTAAAGCCTATCTTCGCTCCCGGCTTGGGTGATCCTGGAGCCATGTGCCCTCCTCGCGGGGGCTCAGGTGTCTCATCCGTCAAGTGCCCGTGGCTGGGACAGGCCCCTTTGGCCTGCCAGACTAGCCTCTGAGTGCTGTCGGAGTTAAGGCGGCAACACAATCTCCAAGCCTGTCAGGGACCCCTGGTAGCCAGGTGAGTGATGGTCCCGGGGGATTGACCAGCTGTTTGGGTGTCCCATAAACATGGCCTCAAAGTGGCTGGTGACGCCCATCCATCTTGCCCTCGGGCCGCGGCCTGGCGGCTTTTAGTATGGCCCTAGTTGACACTGGCGCTGGCCCCTTCCGGGTGGTGCGGGACTGTTGATGCGCTCTTTGATGGATGGTCCTCCTGCAGAGGTGCCACAGCTCGGGACGGCCTGAGGGGGACACCGGGCCTTAGCAGGAAGGTGGGGGCAGAGCAGAGATGTGCCGCTGAGGCTGCAGCCCTGAGCTCTGGCCTCGAGCTGAGGGCGGTGGTGAAGCCAGGCACTCCAGGCTCCACGGAGGGAGTCGATGCAGTCCCACCTGTACAACGGACTCTGGAGTTTCCTCGTTTCCACCAAAGATCTCCTCCCTTCCCTACGGCTGCAGCCCTTTTGGGTCTGTCTCCTGGACACATCCTGGCACACAGCCCTCTCTGGGGACAATAGGGCGTGGCGGGGACTGTGGGCAGCCAGGCCACTCAGGGGTCTGGATTTACAATGGCTGTGTTTTCTGATTCCTCCAGGGATGCCTGTGCAAACCAAACATGGCCGTCTCCCCACAGGCTGCGGGTCTGACCACGGCTACTCGGCTAGTTCCTGCTACTCGGCTAGTTCACTGCGCTCAGGGGGCAGGCCGGAGACAGAAATAATGAACCAGCCGGAGCTCTGCCAAGGCCAGGCAGGTGGCCCTGGCTGCTGGCTGCTCACAACACCCCTTTGGCAGCACCAGGGCCTGACTTCACGTAGGGCTGTGACATGACCAAGGTCACTCAGAGGGCAGCACTCGAGCATTCTGAGGCTTGTGCTTGGTTCTGCAACACACCTCAAGGTTTCCCACAGGGGCTGTTCCTGGAGGGGAGCCCTGAGGGCCTGGCCCTGGCTGCAGACAGAGGGGGGTCCACACACTCACAGGCACCTGGAGCTGGAGGGGCGCCCCCACAGTCGAGGGGGTAGGGGCTAGTGGAGCCAGCTAAGGTCTTTCCTCACTTATCCCAGTTGCCCTGCCTACCTCCTGCTTTCTCCAGGCATACACTCTCTCGCCAGGCCTGGCCGTCCTCCACCATGCCAGTCAGGCAGACTTTTAGGAAGGGTCCTTGGAGCCCAGTAATTTCCTCTACAGCTTCTCTAGATCTTGGGCATTTGCT
Source organism: Mirza zaza (assembly GCA_008750895.1). NCBI lineage: Eukaryota > Metazoa > Chordata > Mammalia > Primates > Cheirogaleidae > Mirza > Mirza zaza. The sequence continues at coordinate 8,280 of VSMD01119695.1, read as the reverse complement.
GCCCTTACTTGCATGCCTCCCATGATGGACAGCTCATCACCTGTCAAGCAGTCTTCCCCATCCTTGTGTCCTTACTTCTGATCTCTGCCCTGCCCCTTCCCTCCTGGGGCCCCAGCTCTGCTCTCTGGGCCCTAGGACTGGCCCTCAGAGACTTGAGGACAGCAAATTGATCTCACTACTCACTACTTAGGCTGCTATTTGGGTCTAGCAGTCCTGGCTTTCCAGGGGTTGGGGTCTCCAGGTCCCTGCTCACTTTAGCTGCCTCCTGTGGCCATGCTGCTGTCCGCCCTAGGATCCCAGTCCCAGGCAGTTTTCTTTCCCACTAACACTCATTTTGCTTACCTGACTGCTCATTTTGGCCATTTGGGGGCAGAAAGCCTTGCTGGTCTGGTAGCCCCTAGGTGTAGGCTGAAGCACCACTTTTAGTCTCTATTGCACATTCCCAACCACATATTGGGTGGATAGCTGTATAGACTGAAAGTTTCCTTCTCTCCCTGTGGCTGTCTTTATAGCTGTTCCTAAACACCTGGTTCTGCCTCTTACTCGGGGCACATGCCTAGTTCCCTTGGAAATTAGGGTGGCCATGTGACTTGCTTGGGGAATGAAACGGGGCAGAGGGATGTGTGTATCTCCAGGTAGAAGCCCTGTCCCCTTGCCCCAGCAGAAGCTGGGGTCCCTGGCTGACGGATGGCCTGGCCCATGTGGGCACATAGTGTGACTGGCTGAGAAACGCACCTTTGTGTGTGCAGACATGAGATGTTGGGCTTGTTTGTTACTGCAACAGAACCCAGCCGACCCTGACTGATGCACCCTGAAACTACAATCAGGGCAAAACTGCCCCTCTTCATAGCAGAATATCCTCCCACCACCTGGTGCTTGTTTCCAAAGCATTAGAAGCCTCTTCCTCAGCACCATCACCTTTCCCAAACAGTCCAGGACATGTGAGGGGCTCAAAACATATTTGTTGAATAAATGAATGAAGGAATAAATCTCTCTTCACTCAGTGGCATCCCTAGGGCTATGGTCAGCCACCAATTGCATCTATTGCATGAAGACTAAATCCCACACTCCCCACCAGGACTGGCCTGATCCCCACAAACATCCTCAGCCTTCCTGCTGCTCCCCCACTGCACCACCCTGTCCTGAGCACACCCAGCCTCTGCCCCCACCCCTGGGCCTTTGCACATGCTGTTCCCTTTATCTGGAGCACTAGAGGGTTTTTCCTCATGCTTCAGGCCTCTGCCAAAATGTTTCCCCTCAGAGTGTCCATCCCTGACCACTCCCATCTCAAGTTGTCCTATATCCACATCTTTTTTTTTAACTTTTTATATGGAAACAATTTACAATTTAAAGAAAAGTTGCAAGGATGAGAATGGGACAAAAAACACTGGCTCACTCCTCACTTACTGTTAACTTTTATTTTCTTTCTTTCTTTCTTTCTTTCATTCTTTCTTTCTCTCTCTCTTTTTCTTTCCCTTTCTCTCTCTCTTTTTCTTTCTTTCCTTTCTTTCTTTCTTTCTTTCTTTCTTTCTTTCTTTCTTTCTTTCTTTCTTTCTTTCTTTCTTTCTTTCTTTCTTTCTTTCTTTCTTTCTTTCTTTCTTTCTTTCTTTCTTTCTTTCTTTTTTGTAGAGACAGGGTCACACCGTGTTGCTCAGTCTGGTCTCAGACTCCTAGCCTCAAGCTATCCTCCTGCTTCAGCTTCCCAAAGTGCTGGAACTACAGGCATGAGCCACCACATCTGACCCAATGATTTACCTTATTATTTGCTCTTGTTCTCCATCTCTATTACTCTGTGCCCCGTGTCTTTCATCTGTGTGTCTCTCTGTCTGTGTGTCTCTCTGTCTGTCTGTCTCTCTCACACAATTTAAGGGTAAGTTGCAGACATTGTGGCCTTTACCCCTAAATGCTTCAGTATGGATTGCCCAAGAAAAGGTGATGTGCTTATATAACCAGAGTCCAGTTCTCAATGTCAGCGAATTAAACATTGCTACAATGCTTCAGTCTTCCATCTGCATGCCAATTTGTCAACTGGCCCAGTACTGTCCTTTGTAGCATTCTTGGCCCTCCAGCACCTGATCTGATCTAGGGGCAGGTGCTGCGTGCAGGTGCTATGTCTCTTTGGTCTCCACCAGTCTGAAACAGTGTTCACGTCTGTCTTTGTCTTTTATTGCATTGCTGTTTTTGAAGAATACAGGTTTTTCAGTGGAATGTTCCTCTCTTGGGGTTTGTCTGAGTTTCCGTTGTTTGGATTTCGGCTATATCTTCCCAGCTGGTATCAGTGGTATAAGGGACATGGGCAGTGCCACCTGCACCTTCATGGTGGTGGTAGATTCTGCCACCCTGCCAGAATGGGTAGAATTTTCCCCAGTAGAATGTTCCCCTTCTGTGCCTTTTGTGCGTGGTCTGTGAGGAGACCCCCTGGGAGCCCGGGAGAACCCTCCTCCACGTCAAAGCTTGCCACCACATTTACATCCACCACGACTCATGCCTCAGCCCATCTTTGCCACAGGGGCTGCAGACTGCTAACTTTGCAGTGTGACTCCTCCATCCACATTTGCCAACTGACCCCCAGTGTTCTCTATGGGGAACTCTTCTGCCCCCCGTTTACGTGCCTGTCTCTTATCGGTAAGGAGCACGGATACCTACTTCTCAGTGGTTATAATTATTACCATACTTAATTATTCTGAAGCCCAATTTGTCTTAGATTTGTTCAGTGAAAGCGCCTACCAGGTGGCTCCTGTATCCTTGTTACATGCCACCATCATTTCTTTTTTAGTACTTTCTTACTTTATCCTATAACAACGTGCTTCATGCTTGTATTAATCCTGCCCCAAGTTTGGAAGTGGCCATTTCTCCAAGGAGCCGTAGGTCCTTTTTCTGGGGATGGTATTAGAGACCAAGAACCAGGTACAGGGTGTGCTCACTGCCACAGAGGCACCTGCTTCAGAGCCAGGTATATACAATGTTCGCACATATCCAGAACCTTAGGTATACAACACGTTGTATTCTAGTATGTCATCCCATCATGTTTTCTGTAGGGTGTGCTGGAACGATCTGTCACTCATTTATCCTCTATCTACGTGGTCCATGCCTAAGTCCCCTAGAAGTGGAGATTGGGCTGAGTTACTCCTTGTTGTGTGTCCAGAGTGGAGAAGGACTTACAGAACTTTCTAGTGAGCAAATGTGCTTCTTTAGGCCCCCAAAGCTTTGCCTGGGGTTATTGGGTTCAGAGCAAGGGTCCATGGAACAAGCTGGCCCATTGAACCATATGGTCTCAGGCCCTGGCTTGTGGCAGTGGCAGAAGCCATGTGTCCCTGCTACCTGCCTGTCAGCCCTCCTCACACCAGCCCCCAGGAACAGAGCTGCTCCTGGGCCATTCTGTGGCCGCCCCACGACTCCCCACACTCGCTACAGGTGGAGCACAGCGCCGGGATCCTCAAGCCAGCCCTGCCCTTCTGTGAACCACAGCCCCATTTTGCATATTAGAAAAACGAGGCTTGCTACAGGTGGAGCGCAGCGCCGGGATCCTCAAGCCAGCCCTGCCCTTCTGTGAACCACAGCCCCATTTTGCATATTAGAAAAACGAGGCTCATGGGGATTCTGGCACCTCTTTGGAAAGAGGTTGTGGAGCGGATTTCTGCCTAAGAGCATCATGAGCAGCCCACGTGGGCCAAGTGGGACATCTGAGTCTCTTCAGTGCTCAAGCGGAACAATGTTTTCCTTTTAAATTTTTTGTCAATGTCCCAGCCCAGCAGGCTGCTGAGGGTGAGTCCCACCCCATCTGACTCACCTTGCCCCACTTCGAAGGCCTTGAAGTCCCCTGCCCTCCTGCCCTATCTCCTGTGCCGGACTGAAGCAGAATGAGCTTGGGTCTGACTCCCGCCAGCTTACACCACTCCTTGGTGAGCTTGAGCACATCCAACCCGGCCTAGCCTCAGTTTCCTCATCTGTAACAGGGGCTAAGTGCCCTCCCCCAGGCAAGTTGTTGGGGAGGGCGAGTTCCACCTCCCCCAGAGGCCCTGGGAATGCACCCCGTGGGTCTCACTGCTGCCCCACACTTCACCAGCCCTGTGACCAGCAAACATGAGAAGGGGGAGGGCAGCTCATTTTTCAAACAAAACGGTATCAGATGTGTGATTTGGTTAAAAAAATGTATTTCTGGCAATAGCTTCAGCTTTGCTCAGGAGAGAGGCAGGGTGGGGGAGGAGGTGAAGGGGAGGCTGTTCCAGTGGCTTAAAAAACCCAGATAAGTGTGTGGTGATTAAGCGCGACCATTAGCTCTAATGGGCAATAATTGGCGATGAGAAATAATTTTCTAGGGCACAACTGCCCTTGGTGCCCCCACGCCCGGCCCCAGTGGGGGGACAGCCAAGGGGCTGATTAACTCCGGGCTGGAGGAAATGTCAGAGGCACAAAAAGTTTCCAGATTCGAGCGTAATTGGGAGAAGTTATTTCACTTTCCACATCAGGCTGATGAGGGGCCACCCACCTGCCGACGAGGGAGGGGCTCAGCCGGCTTCCTGCCCAGGAATGGAGGGCTGCTGCAAGGGGAGAGGGCAGCCAGCACTGGTGGGGGGGGCAATCCCACCTGTGTCACCCAGTCCCCTCTCTGCCCAGACTTGTTTCCCTACCAATATTCGCATGGGCCCTGGTCCTTTCCACCTGAGACTCACAGATAAACCCATCAGCCAGCAGCCCTGCCTTTCCCCAGAGCCTGCCCAAGGCTCTGCTGGCCTTAGGGTACTTTGTTGGATTCAGGGGATGATGCCCCTCTGGGCCACAGGTTACAGCCTCCCTCCAGAGCACATCCAGCCTGAGCCCCTGTGTGCGGCCACAGCCCCCCACAGCCCTGCACAGCCTGCTGGGCTCCTGCCTCCACCTCTCACCTGTTCACCCCTGCCCACTGGCCTGTCCCCAGAAAGGGCTCCTGGTCGCTCACCTGGCTCAAGCCCCATCTCCGTCCCATTCACCTACCTGCTCCTTCCTTCTTGAAACCTGCTGTTTCCAAGACCTGCCTGTCCTCTCTGGCTCAGCCTCATTCCCTTCTTCTCCAATTCAAAGCACAAGTCCCTGTTCCCGCTTCTGTCCTGGCGACCCTCACATTGCTGTCCCCAGCCCAACCTCTCTCTGAAAAGTCTACTTGTGGGACATCCTATGCACCCTGAACATCTCCTTCCCAGACCTGCACCTCGCCCTGGGGCTGTGGGTGGACAGCATTGCTGTCTCCATGCCCAGGCCAGGGCAGCAGCAGTTTATGCTGTGGCTGTCAGCGTGCACGTCTGCCCAGCCTTGTGGCTAGCCTGTGCGTGCCCACCCGACTGTCCGTGCACAGTACGGAGCTGTGTGTGCTGACCTGACCTATCTCCTCTCTTCCTCTCTCTCTTTCCCTCTCCCTCCCTCCAGCGTATTTTTCACAGTCACTCTGATCCAGGTGAATGAGACAGCATGCTCCTGCCCTGGTGAAGCTGATGTCCTACCAGGGACTCAGGCTAGAGCCAACCAAGCATGAACCGGAGAAGCTCAAGAGGAATGAGCACTGAGAATACAACAAAACATGTCCAAGGACAGGGACGCAACTACGTGGGTGGTCAGTGAAGCCCTGGCTGAATGAATGAATGAATGGGAAGAGATCTGAGACCCAACTGGGAAGCGCAGGGAGGAGAGTTCATGCAGTAGGAGGGCCTTTCCCTCCCCCAGCTCAAGGCTACGGTGCCCTGCCAGGTGTGAGCCTGAGCTCCCTGTCACAGGAGGCATGGAACCAGGGCTTGGAAGGCTGCATCCCTAGGACCCTGCCTGCACAGGGCAGTCCTGCCCTGTGAGGGCCTAGGCAAGATAATCCGGAAGGGTGCTGGCCTAGGATGAGCTGAGGCCTCTGGGCTGGCCCCAGAACACCCCTGGAAGCCTCTCCTGCCTGTCTTTGTCTGCCGTCTTCAGGCCAGCCCCTCAGCTCCCAGGTTGCAGGTATGGGCAGCCTCAGGATGCCCCCACCACTGACCAGCTGTGTGTCGGCAGGCGGGCTGCTGAACCTCTCTGGGCCAGTGTCCTGCTGAAAGTGGGAATCATGGTGTTTCCCACGTCACAGGACGTGCCTGAGGATGAACGGAGCTCGCCATGGAGGCATAAGGGGCTGACTGGTGCCCGGAAGTCTGCACGGACTGCAGCTGCTAGGGCTGCTGTGTTCCGCAGTGACACGGCAGGGCTGTCTGGGCTCCAGGGCTGCCCCGACTGTTGCCCACAAAGCCCCTTCTTCATGCCAGTGCCCGGAGAATGGCGCAGGGTCAGTAACAAAAGCAAACTGTGTGCCTGCACCACTCTGAGCAATGCGGACGTGTGTTCGCTGCTCCAGCGCCTCTGCGAGTCGAGGAATCAGGGGCAGGGAGACCCAGTAACTTGCCCCAGGCCACAGTGTGTGCTCTTAGCTATGTGGCACCAATAACAATTCTAACTGTTACCGCCACCGCCGCCACTGTCCTCCTCGGCTAGAGAACGCGATACGCCGCGCATCCCTCGGCCTGCACTACTGCGCCCCTTCGCCCACGAGCAAACCGAGGCCCAGACGCATCCCCGCCAGCGGCGCCGCGGAGCGCAGGGCTCGCAGGTGAGGGCTGAAGCCCTGGACGCGCACCTGCTGGGGGCGGGGCGGGGCGCAGGTGAGGCCCTGCGACCTGGACGCTCACCCGCCAGGGAGAGGACCTGCACCAGCCGCCAGCAGCCAGCCAGCCGGCTTGCCGCGCTTCCCCGGGCGGGGGCGGGGGCGGGGGCTTTCGGCAGCTCCTCCGCGGAACATTTGCATGTAATTTGGGAGCGGGTCACATGTGGGAGTCATCAGGCGGAGGAAAGGCTCAATCAGGACCTAATCACTGTCTGTTTGGAGGGGTCTGGGCCCAAGTGAAAAATGAAAACGGGGCTATTTTGCTTGAGTGACAGCCATCAGCGGCCACCTTTGACCTCCCCACTCCGGCTGGGGTCTGCCCAAGCTTTAAAAACCAATCATCAGGGAAGGGGCGGGAGGGGGACCACTCTCCTCGGCTCTCCCTTCCCCCACTCCCCTCGTTCCCTGGACCTGGGTTTGTAGAATTCATTCATTCCTCACTCCCATTCATTCTTTCAACAGCCCATCCTGGTGCAGTAAGACTCTCCGGTCAGGGCCCCTAGGGCAGATGCTGGGTTTGAGTTCTGACCCTGTCATTGCCAGCCAGGTGACTGTTGGGCAGGTGACAATCGAGTGTCAGTGTTTCCATCTGTGGAATGGGCACAGGAGGCATGCCGTGAAGAGTTGGTATTGGTGCATGTGGTGCTGAGGGAGGGAGGGGTCCAGGAGGCCTGGGCTGCTGCAGGGCAGGGGGCCACTGGAGCAGGGGTCCTTGCCCTCCCTCAGCCCTTCACCTGAGGGGAGGGGACTTTGTCGAGGAGGCTGTGACCTGTCTCATGGCAGGTGCTGCCTCTGCTTTCTGCACGAATGAATCTCCCCACATCCTGTGCATGAGACACAGCGTGGTCCCCAGTGCACAGGCCTCTGCCAGGTGGACAGGAAGAGTGGGCACCTGCAGGCAAGGGGGCAGAGCTGGGAGACTGAGAGGACAGGAGCTGCTGGGCTGTCCATGGGCAGTGCCCGCTCAGCAAAACAACCATGAGCCCGGGTAGTTTCTGCACGTGGTTCACCCTGGCACCAAGGGACTCACCCGACCAAATGGTCTCCAGATCCCTAGAGTCCCAAGGGCCTGGACCTGGTTGCCTTGAGGGTGACCAGCGCAACGGCATCCACTGGGGGCAGCACGGATGAGCAGCCCGTTGCTCAGAGGGGCGGGCGCTCATGGAGCAAGTAACTGCCAGCACCAGCCCGTGGGGCCACCCTGCCTCTGCCCTCCCCACCACCCAGTGGAACCCGTCTGCCCCAGAGGGGCCCTGCACTCGTCCTCCCAGGCTGAAGCTGGGCCTGCCAGGCAGCTGCGCAGCTGCAAGCCGAGGCCCTTTCAGGCCTGAGGAATTGCTCTGGGGCTGCTGGGCGGGGCGCCCGGTACATTAGCGCCTGCTCCGCTGGCTGCTGGTGTTTATAGGGATGTGGAATGGGCCTCCAGGAAACCGTCTGGCAGGCCAAGCTTCAGCAAATGGATTGCCAATTAATCAGCATCTATTTATGAGAACGTTTAAACCATTATTAATGTAGTGTAAATACGGAACCGCTGGCGGCCCAGGGCAGGCGGTGGGCAGGGGGCCATCTGCCGAGGCTGCCATCACATTCCTGGGGCCTGTTCCTGCTCCCCTGGTCCTCGGGAGGGG
>VSMD01119689.1:0-19822 GCA_008750895.1 Mirza zaza | reverse complement strand
GACTCCCTCCGCGCCCAGGTGCGGGCGTGACCGACTCCCTCCGCGCCCAGGTGCGGGCGTGACCGACTTCCTCCGCGCCCAGGTGCGGGCGGGGCCGACTTCCTCCGCGCCCAGGTGCGGGCGTGACCGACTTCCTCCGCGCCCAGGTGCGGGCGGGGCCGACTCCCTCCGCGCCCAGGTGCGGGCGTGACCGACTCCCTCCGCGCCCAGGTGCGGGCGGGGCCGACTCCCTCCGCGCCCTTTCCGCGTCTCTGCGGCAGCCTGAGCAGCCCGAGTCGCGAACGTGCGGCGTGCCGTCTTCCCGGCGGGGGACTGAAACAGACAAAGGCCTGGATCTCCCACCTTGAACCCGGCTCCAGCGGTCACCGTTACTGAAGATGCGGACCGTGCCCCTCTCCCCTCCGTCATTCATTCATTCATTCATCCATTCAGAGACGGGGGCTGCTCTGTCGCCGGGGGGCGGGCCTGGCGTTAGCCTAGCTCACTGCAGCCTCCAACTGCTGCAGTCCAGCGATCCTCCTGCCTCAGCCTCCCCAGCAGCAGGGGCCACAGGCGCGCACCACACACCAGGCTCATTTTTTCTGTTTTTGGAAGAGACGGGTCTCTCTTGCTCAGGCTGGTCTGGGTCTCCGGACCTCGAGCGATCCTCCCGCCGCGGCCGCCGCCTTGCTGGCGAAAGCACACCCAGGGGGGCGTGTCGACGGCTCTCGGTCTTTTTAGCGCTGCGTAGGGACTTGTGTCTCGGGTCTGCGTTGATCGTCTTGAAAGGTGAAAAGTAGACTTTGTAAGTTTTCATTACTTTGGCAATAGTTTCAAAGCGAAGGGCACTGAATTCACTGTGAAGAAGAAAAAGATCAGCGGTGGCGGCCAATACCTGAATAGTGTCTCTAACCCAGGTGCGAAGCGGAGGCGCTGCCCTTTCTCCCACCCGAAGCAGCAGAAAGTAATAACAGCAGCTAGAAATGCTTGACAGCCACAAGGCTAGTGATATATGCGTTAGGCAGATTTTTCTGTCTTAAAGTCAGAAACTATCCAAAACAATAATCTCAGCTGAAGCTGGGTTCTAGTCCTCTCCTCTGACTTTGCCAAGCACAGCCCCTCACCCACCCTCCCAGCACTAGTGTGGGTACTTGCACAAGCTCTGCCACACACTCGGGGCTGCAAGTGGCCAGAAGTGGGGGCCCACCCCTGCCCGAGAATCCCTTCTGGACACCCTCCCCAGCAGCAGCGCCCAGCTCTCTGGAGGCAGCTTAGGATAAACAGGAGCATCTGCGGACAGGTGAACACGATCCCAAATACATTAAACATAGGTAAGGTCACCCAAGGTCTGAAGAAAAGCAACAGCACAAAAGGAAGTACCAAACTCAACCGACTGCAGCACTGGAGGAAGCAAAAGATGTCAAATAGAATGAATATCACAAAGGGGGAAGAGAGCGCCCTGCATCCATGACAAAGAACACAATATGGTGAAAGAAGGATCAAGAACAAATCCTAGGAAAGGACAATAGATTGCGAAATCAGTAACAGCAGGGCATGGACAGAACAGCAGAGTCAGTGCTGTGGAAGAGCAATTTAGTGAGCATGAAGACCAAGCTGAAACTTTCTTCCAAAAGGCACCACGCCCATGTGGTTTTAGTCTATACAATGTGCATCCGGATCCTGTTATAAGCACTCTTCTCAAAACGTAAAAAAGTGTAAACTCATTTTCCAAGACTAGAATAACCTTCACACATGCACACAGCACATCAAAAAATGAGGAAAAATAACTATACAGCAATTTCCTTTATGACCCAAGAGGTTAAAAATCTAATTAAAATTATTATCCAACTGAAACCAATAGTACATTAAAAGTAAAATGTGTCATGACAAAACAGGGATCCCCCACCCCTATCCCAGAACTGGTAACAAGGCCAGTAATACTCAAATGAGTTGGTTCAACAAAAATTAAATCTACTATACTAATCCAATTCAGACATTTTTGCAGATTAAAGAAGGAATTATCATGTTAGTAAATACAGAAATGTAATTGAAAAATTCAACATTCGTTTCTTTTTTTTTTTTTTTTTTTTGAGACAGAGTCTCACTTTATTGCCCAGGCTAGAGTGAGTGCCATGGCATCAGCCTAGCTCACAGCAACCTCCAACTCCTGGGCTCAAGCAATCCTGCTGCCTCAGCCTCCCCAGTAGCTGAGACTACAGGCATGTGCCACCATGCCCGGCTAATTTTTTCTATATATATTAGTTGGCCAATTAATTTCTTTCTATTTATAGTAGAGATGGGGTCTCGCTCTTGCTCAGGCTGGTCTCAAACTCCTGAGCTCAAATGATCCGCCCACCTCGGCCTCCCAGAGAGCTAGGATTACAGGCTTGAGCCACCGCGCCTGGCCAACATTAGTTTCTTGTTTGTTTTTTGGTTTTGTTCTTGAGAGAGTCTTACTCTGTCACCCTAGCTAGAGTGCAGTAGCATCACCATAGCTCACAGCAACCTCAAACTCCTGGGCTCAAGCCATCCTCCTGCCTCAGCCTCCTCAGTAGCTGGGACTACAGGCATGCAACCACGCCCAGGTGATTTTTCTATTTTTAGTAGAAATGGGGTCTCACTCTTGCTCAGGCTGGTCTCGAACTCTTGAGCTCAAGTGGTCCTTCCACCTTGGCCTGCCAGAGTGCTAAGATAAAAGGCATAAGCCACTGCACCTGACCAACATTAGTTTCTAATAAAAACTACTTGCAAACTAGGAATAGGAAAAAGTATCAACCAGAAACTTAGAGCAAATATGCTAGATGCGTGCAAAGTGCTCTTCATTCCAGCTAGAACAGGACACGGGGCCACTCTAACACCATCCCGGCTAGCACTGGGCTACAGGAACGTGGGAGTACAGCAAGAAATGTTAAATAAGATGAATAAATATTGAAGAGAGAGAGAGACAATCCTGCCATTACTTGAAGATGATATTTGGTGTATCTAGAAAATATGAAATCAGTTGTCAAAGTCTTAGAGCTATCAAGATAATCCAGCAGTAATACTAACCATAATAGTAACAACAATAAAAATGACAACGGCAACACACAGCTCTGTGTTAGGCACTATTTGAAGCCCTTTAGACCTGCGGTCCCCAACCCCTGGACTGTGGATAAGTACAGGCCTGTTGGGAACTGGGCCGCACAGCAGGAGGTGAGTGGCAGGTGAATGAGTGAAGCCTCATCTGTATTTACAGCCGCTCCCCATCACTCGCATCACCGCCTGAGCCCCGCCTCCTGTTGGATCAGCAGAGACATTAGATCCTCATAGGTGCCCAAACCCTACCATAAACTGCACAGGCGAGGGATCTAGGTTTCATGCTCCTTATGAGAATCTGATGCCTGATGACCCGAGGTGGAGCTGGGGAGGTGATAACAGCGCTGGGGAGAGGCCGCAAATACAGATTATCATTAGCAGAGAGGTTTGACTGGACAGTAAATAATGCTCTTGAATTATCCCCAAACCATCCCCCCCCCTCCCATCCATGGAAAATTGTCTTCCATGAAACCAGTTCCTGGTGCCACAAATGTTGGGGACCGCTGCTTTAGACCAACATGACCAATTAGAAAATGCACTGGTCTCAGCAATGTAACAGATAAGATTACCCAAAGACCTTCTAAATAACAAGAAATGTTGTTCATAATGTTAAATATATTATATCAAAAATCCTTTTGACAGCATAGCTGAGATCTTAGCAAAGTCAAGTGCCAGAGGCCACAAAGAAATATAAGCAGAGTGCTACATGCTCACTGTAAAGTGCTGTTCCTGAAATCTAGGAATTTGGATTTAACAGCAAGGCATGGAGAGACAAAAATGTGGGCATGTTTCAGACAAAGAGTCGGAACTCAGCTCCCACATACAGCCACGGTCCTGAGAAAAATCACGGGCTAGAATAGAATCCACGTCCTGGTACAGGGAAGCTAGTCTGTTTGGCCTGGACTTCACCCCCCCTCATGTCACCCCTGCACCCGCCCTCTGAGAATGCATAACTCTTATTCATATAAGTTTGGGGTTCAAACTTACATCACCGAGTGATCAAAAAGCTGCAAGTCAAGAATTAACAGAAAGATTGATGCCAGGCTGGCAGCACACACGGACACAAGCAACACACCACCACACCGGTGAGGCGGGGCTTACACCACAGAGAAAGCCCCCTGAAGAGGACTCACACCCAACATCACAGACACACAGAAACAATTTACTACAAAGAAAAGCCGACAGACACAACAGAGAACAGTCACGGTGAGTGGCAAGAACTTCAGCCAATACAGTAATCTGATGGAGATCATAAAACTGGTGTTTAAAATTATTGTAGCCATAAAAACAAAAATTCAATAAGAAAAGAGAAAAGCACTGAGACAAAAATCAGGAAGCTTACGCGGGAGCAGTTACAAAGTTAAAAATTCAATGAACAGCTTAACCAGAGAAAGCAAATGGGGAGAGGCAGTATTCAAACAGCTATGCCTACGGTTTCCCAGAATTGTTGAAGGACATGGGGATCCTTAAATTCAGAAAAGTACAAGTTCCATATAGGATAAAAATAAACCCACACAAATCAGAGTGAAAATGCAGAAAACCAAGGACAAAGAGATGATACCCATAAAGAAACAACTTAAAAAACTAAGACAAAATGGAGAATTTTCTAGAAAAATGTAACAAAATTGACTGCAATATCAAACACCTGAAAATATTTTTTAAAGTGTACAACAGAGTGGCCTTTAGTACATTCACAGTGTTGTGCAGACACCACCTCTATCTACTTCCAAAACATTTTCACCACTTCAAAAAGAACCATATCCATTAAGAAATCACTCCCTACCCACCCTCCCCACCCTCAGCCCCTGACAACCACGAGTCTGCTTTCTGTCTATGGAATTTCCTGTTCTGGATATTTCATATAAATGGAATCATACAACATGTTATCTTTTGTGTCGGGCTTCTGTAAATTAGCATAATATTTTCAAGGTTCATCCATGTTGCAGCCTGTAACACTTTAGTCTTTTTATGGCTGAGTGCTATTCCACTGTATAGATATACCGCATTTCGTTTATCCACTCACCTGTCGATGGACCTTTCCCTTGGTCCCACATTTAGGCTATTGGGAATAGTGCTGCTGCTGTGAATATTCGTGTACAAGTGGCTTTTTGAGTACCAGTTTTCAATGCTTTTAGGAATATTCCACTGAGGGGTGTAACTGTTGAGTCATATGGTGATTCTATGTTTAACTTTTTGAGGAACCACCAAACTTTTTCACAGTGGCTGCATCATTTTACATTCTCACCGCCAGTGTATAAGAGTTCCAGTTTCTCCACATCCTTGCCAATACTTACCTTTTGATTTTTTAAAAAAATTGTTTATAGCCACCCCGGGTGGTGTGAAGTGGTGTCTGATTGTGGTTTTGATTTGCATTTTCGTGAAGACTAATGATGTCAAACATCTTTTCATGTACTTATTGGCTCATTTTTATACATTCTTTGGAGAAATGCCTATTTAGATCTTTTGTCCACTTTTAATAGACTCACTAGTCTTTTAATTTTGGAGTTTTAAAGAATATATTAGACATATATCCTTTATCAGATATATGATTTGCAAATATTTTCTCCAATTTTGTGGAGAGGAGGGTTGATGTTTTTCTATTATTTCATTAATTTCTACTCTAATCTTTACTATTTCCTTCCTTCTGCTTGCTTTAGGTTTAGTTTGGTCTTCTTTTTCCAGTGACTTAAGATGGAAGGTAAGGTTATTGCTTTGAGATATTTCTTCTTATATAGGCATTTATACCTATAAGTTTCCCTCTAAGCACTATTTTAGCTGCATCTGTTTTAATATGTTGTATCTTCACTTTCATTCATCTTAAAGTATTTTCTGATTACTTTTTTCTTCTCTTCTTTGACCCATTGGCTATTTAGTAGGTGTTGTTTAATTTCCTCATATTTGTGAGTTTCTCAGATTTTCCATTTTTTATTTCTAATTCAACTCCATAACTGTGATCACAGAACACACTTTGTGTATCTACCCTTTTAAATTTATTGAAGTTTTATGGCCTATCCTAAAGAATGCTCCATGTGCATTTCAGAATAGCTGTAGTTGTTGGATGAAGCAGTCTATAGATGTCTGTGAGGTCTAGTTGGTTTACAGTGCTCTATTTCATGGTTAATCTTCCACCTAGTTGTTCTATCCATTATTGTAAATGGGGTATTGAAGTCCCCAACTATTATTGTGGTCAACTCCTATTTCTGACAGGTGTGGCTTCATGTGTTTTGGTGCTCTGTTATTAGGTACATATATATGTTTATAACTTTGTATCTTTTAAATGGGTCGACCCTTTTATCATAATGTCTCTCTTTACCTCTAGTAGCATTTTTGTATTAAAGTCTATTTTGTTTGATATCAGTACAGCCACTCCAGAATTTTTGTAATGGTTGTTTGCATGATTTATCTATTTCTATCCTTTGACCTGAAATCTATTTGTCTTTGAGTCCAAAGTGTATCTCTCATAGACAACATAGTTAGATCACATTTTATAATCCAATCTGATAATCTCTGCCTTTTGGATTATTTAATCTATCAACATTTATTACTGATATAGTTGGATATACATTACTTTTTATTTTCTGTATGTCCCATGTTCCTCTCACACTCCTTTACTGTTTTCTTTTGCACTGAGTGAATATTTTCCAAGGTAGTATTTTAACTTCATTAATGATTTTCCCACTGTATTTTTGGAGTTATTTTCTTAGTGGTTTCTCTAGGGTTTACCATATACATTGTAATTTATCAGAATCTATTACAGATTTATACTACCTAACTCCAAAACATATAGAAAGTTTACTCTCATAAAGCTCTATTCCCTTTCCCCCTTTTTGCAATATTTTGGTTATAGATATTACATGTATTAATGTTACAAATCCAACAACACATTGTTGTAATATTACTGTACCGTCTGTCATCACTTCATTAGCCTCCAGCTTTGCCTCCAGCCACCTCCTTTGTGCTATTTAAGCAAATATTATACAATATTACATTTCTGCATGTTATAGCCCACCAATACATTATACACATATTATTCTATACAATTGCATTTTTAATCAGTTTAGAGAGGAAAGGAGAAAACATGCATTTAGGTGCCTTTTATAATTACTTAATTGCTTTGACTGGTGCTCCTCATGTGGACTTGAATTACTACCTGAAGCTACGTATGCTTTCGGCCTAAAGTACTTCCTTTAGTATTTGTTAGGCAGGTCTGTTAGCAACAATTTTTCTGTTTTTGCATACCTGGGAAAATCTTCATTTCACTTTCACTTTTGAATAATACTTTCGCTGGACATAGGATTCTTGGTTGACAGTTTTGTGCTTTGAGTACTCTGAATGTTATCCCTGCATTCTGGCCTCCATTGTTTCCTCTGAGATGTCAGGTGTAAACCTTATTCCTTTCTAAGTGGTGCATCTTTTTTCACTTGCTGCTTTCAAGATTTTCTCCTTGTCTTTCATTTCAGCACATTGACTATGATGTGTCTGTGGTCCCTGTGCTATTATCATGCTGAGAGTTCACTGAGCTTCCTAGGTGTTTCTCAATACATTTGGAAGGTTTTCCAGCCATTATTTCTGTGAATATTTTTTCTTCTTTCTCTCCTATCCTTCTTGTACTCCCATTACACGTACACTTAATGTCGTCTCACATTTTGCTGAGGCTTTGCTCGTTTTTCCTCATTCTTTTGCATCTCTTTTCTTTGAATAGCATTCTCTCTCAATCTATCTGCAAGTTGGCTATTTCTTCTGTCAAATCTACAGTTGGACACCATTGGTGCATTTTTTTATTATACTTCATGAATTTAGCCCCTGCCACTTGGGGTTGGAGGCAAAGAAAAATGCTGGCAGCCTGCCCCTCCCCATGAGATACCATATTCCCGGATTGGGGCTGAGAGAGAGGGAACCCTATTTTCTTGACTACACCCACCTGTACTGAGGCATCTGCCATCACACTGAAATGGCAGGGAAGGAGGGAGAGACTGGGTGTGGCTCAAGTGTCACAGACTCTCACTGTTTTTACCAAGATTTAGGTCTTCTTGAATAAATATTTGCTATATGCTTTTAGGACAATTTCCAGAGACATGAGGGCCACTCACCCTTCCATTCTGGAAGTAGAAGTCTAAAGGATGTTTTATGCTAGAAAATTTGTGTACTTTACTACATTAAGAGAGAGATTAAAGGATAAAAACTATACAATTATATCAATAGATGCAGGAAAGGCCTTTAATAAAATTCAGCACTAAATTCAGGACTGGAAAGAGCATTTCCTTAACCTGATAAAGACCATCTACCAGAAAACAACAGCAACTGCATATTTATTAGTAAAACTTTAGAAGTTTATCTTGAATGTCAAGAACAAAACAAAGATGCCAACTGTCACCAATTATATTGGAAATATATAAAGTATAAGAATTGGAATGGAAGAAATACAATTGTCATTATTTCCAGTCGACATGATAATTGCATACAAAACAATTTACAGACTATTAGGATAAAGAAGTTCAGCAAGGTTGCTAGATACTAGATCAGTATGTAAAAACCAACTTATGAACTAGAAAATGTGATTGTTAAAAATGTCATTTACAGTCAGGCACGGTGGCTCACGTCCGTAATCCTAGCAGTCTGGGAGGCCAAGGCAGCCAGATCATTTGAGCTCAGGAGTTTGAGACCAGCCTGAACAAGAGCAAGAACCATCTCTACCAAAAATAGAAAAAATTAGCCAGTCATGGTGGCGCATCCCTGTAGTCCCAGATGCTTGGGAAGCTGAGGCAGAAGTATCGTTTGAGCCCAGGAGTTTGAGGTTGCTGTGAGCTAGACTGACACCACAGCACTCTAGCCGGGGCAACAGAGTGAGACTTTGTCTCAAAAAAAAAATGTCATTTACTATAGCAACAAAACCTAGGTTAGGAAGAAAACTAAGACATGCACAGCCTTACTATAAAATGTAAGCCATAATAGAATTATGTCTTTATAAATAAATACATATAATAAATGGGAGTGATATAGCCTGTTCATAGAGAAACTCAGTTCATAAACAATCCTAACTAATCTGTACATTCATTACAACTGCACAAACAACAAAATGCACACAACAAGCTGATCCTAAAATTTATATAAACAAAGGTCTGAGAACAAGCCAGGCATTTTTGAAGATGAGGGGAATCATTCTACCATTTATGGTAACCAATTATAAGGCCACAATGATTAAAACAGTGGGTTACTGGTAAAGTTAGATAAGTGGACCAATTTAATAGAATACAGAGCCCAAAAATATTCCCATAGTTCTATGGAATTGGATATAATGATATTCAAATCAAGAGGGAAAAGATGAACAATTTCTTTAAAGGTGCTCACAAAACTAGCTATCCATATAGAATTGAGAAGAGAATCTATGAGTGTTGGAGAAATATGATTGAGATGTGGCTCATAAGATCATTATTTGATGAGATGTGGCTCATAAGATCATTATTTTATTGTATTGCCCAACATTGCTATATTAAAGACAGAAACAGGAGTTTGCAGGGTTTTTCCCTGAAGAAATGTGTGAACTCATTAGTTCTCTTATCCAGGGCTGCGTCACCTTGGGAGGGCTCTCAAGGCTCTGGTAAGCATGTTTTCCAAGAAGCCTTCCCCATTATCTCACCTGTGGAGCCTTCCATTTTCTTGAAAGGCAAGACAGGTAAATATGTGGCTCATAGGACAGGAGCCGGAGACAATGAGTGCCCTTTGCCCAGAGATGTGCCCCTGTGGTTATAAACAACTTGTTTTGTAGAATACAGGCTTTCTGCTCACTCCTGTCTGCTTTGAGTCCACAATAACTAGATCAAAGAAGTATAGAGCCACTATGCCTTTTTGTTATTCCTGTTAATTGATAACTATCTCTTAGAACTTAGAGTTAGCCCCTAAAAGACTTTGTACCTGTTTGTTCACCTAGATTAGAATTTGTTAGAAGCCCTTTTAGAGGACTTTTGACCCTAACCCATTACCTGTATAATCCTGTTTCCATAGCAACCACACTGATATGTGTTACTATGGCAACTGGTAATTAATATCTGTGATTATAAAAACCTATGTGAATCTAACCATAATGCTGGACCATTCACAGGGATATGGTTTAGACTCCTGAGTACCCCTGCTGTTATTCTGATCTTTTTACATAAAACTATACCTTAGTCTCTGTGTATTCTTTTGTTCCATTTCCTATCAATTTACCCTCTGTGGTGACCCCTACCTAAGGGACCTGGCTTCACGGGGAGAAGTCGCTAATCTCCTCACGGCCCTGCCACTCTCCCACATATAAAAATGTATTCACCACCTTTGGTTAGGGAAGGGGTTCTTAAATCAGGAAACAGAACAAAACATGGGAAGACTCCATTCACTTCATTTAAAAACTTCTGTATGATAACATCATAAACAAAGCAGTTATGTGGATGTTCTAATTCTCCACATTTTTATATAAAAGAAAAAAATATCCCCAACAACAAAAAAAAAATCTATAAAATACCTAGGAATAGGCCTAATATGAAATGTGTAAGACCTTTATGAAGAAAGTTATTAAAATTTTATTCAAGAATATAAAACCCTAATAAAATGAGGCCTATCATCATACTAATGGGAAAAATTATATTAGTTATAAAGAAGACTATTATCCTCAGATAAATAACCCATAGGAAAATTAGGCAAATATGACACAAACAGGTAACACAGAGATTTACAAATAGCCAACAAACATGGAAATACTTGGTTTTATAAGAAATCAGAGGCCAAATGTGATAGATCACGTCTGTAATCCTAGCACTCTGGTATGCCAATGTGGGAGAACTGCTTTAGCTCAGGAGTTTGAGACCAGCCTGAGCAAGAGCGAGACCATTTTTACTAAAAATAGAAAAATTAGCTGGGCATGGTGGCACATGCCTGTAGTCCCAGCTACTCAGGAAGCTGAGGCAGAAGGATCACTTGAGCCCAGGAGTTTGAGGTTGCTGTGAGCTAGGCTGATGCCATGGCACAACACGCTAGCCCAGGCAACAGAGTGAGATTCTGTCTCAAAAAAAAAAAAACAAAAAAAACAGAGAAATTCAAGTTAAAACAAAGTAATTTCAATCATAAGCTTGGTTTAAAAAAAAAACCTGATTCTCTACCAGGCTTCCTGCTGTCTCATGGCAAGGGTGAGAAGTTTTCAGGTCACGCTTTTCTAATTACAGCCTGGAAAATGAGTACATGTGTGAGATCGAGATCCAGAGGAAGAGGAGATGGTCAAGAATCCCACAGCTGGGCTGAAACTGGCTGCCCAGAATCACAGCGAGTATCAGGAGGAACCACCAACTGAGAGGCAGAAGTTGAACCCAGACGAGAGAGAGGAGTGCCTGTGGTTGAAGGTGAAGAGGAACTTGAACTGGAAGGTGATCCCAGGAAATGGGCTGGAACAGACCAGAGGTTGAGTGTGGAGACGGTCCGGATGTGAAAGGGAAGACCCCCGCTAACCCAGAGAGTGCTAAACTCCAGAAGCCCGCCATGGACAGTCCTAAATTAAAAAGAAGACAAACTGAAGCCACACATGCTGTTAACAATGATAATCTGACTTGTTAATTCTCTCAATAAAGTTTTACAGTTTTCTCTGAAAATAAATAAATAAATAAAGCCAACCTACCAAGATTGATACTACCAATTGTGAATAAATGGGTCCTTTCATGGAGTGCGAATTGAAGGAAGCAATTTCACTGTACCCATTAACATTTAAAATCCGCATCACTTTTTTATCTAGCAATTCCATGAAGCCAGAGCTAAACTTGTCAGAATAAAAATGTCTTGGCCGGGTGTGGTGACTCATGCCTGTAATCCTAGCACTCTGGGAGGCAGAGGCAGGAGGACTGCTTGAGCTCAGGAGTTCGAGACCACCCTGAGCAAGAGTAAGACCCCCCGTCTCTACTATAAATAGAAAGAAATTAGCCAAACAACTAAAAAATAGAAAAAATTAGCCAGGCATTGTGGTACATGCCTATAATCTCAGCTACCCGGGAGGCTGAGGCAGGAAGATCGCTTGAGCCCAGGAGTTTGAGGTTGCTGGGAGCTAGGCTGACACCACGGCACTCTAGCCCAGGCAACAGAGCAAGACTCTGTCTCAAAAAAAGAAAAAAAAAAAAAGTCTTGCAAATGTAAATGAAAGGTTGATTGCAAAATAAAGATGGTATAATCCCATTAATGTAAATTATATATACAAACTAGCTGATCTAACAGACTTTAAAAGAGTGGTTTGAACAAGTCAGTTATGTATTTGACTCCTAAGTAACAGGTCAAAGGAAAGCAATTCAAGACTGGCAGGCCAAGTGCTCCATCCTCAGCACACGACTTCCATCTCTCACGATGCCAGCTCTGCAGAAGCCCCTACCTGGCCTCCTAGCCAGCAAGAGAAGGGAGTATATACTCTAATTCCTTATTTAAGGCCCCAATTAGGAAGTTTTACTCACATCTCATTGCCTAAAACAGTCATGTAGCCACAGTGAACTGTAAAAAAGGCTAAGAAGCACAGTCTCTAGCTGAGCAGCCATGTGTCTGGGTAAAACTCAGGAATTTTATCCATCATGGAAGAAGGGCAAGACAGACATTTGTGCCACTTGTTTTTGTAAATGCATGGAAACTAGTCTGGATGAACACACACCAAATATAGCTCTGGAACAGGAGCAAGACTGGCGTAGGGGTGGGGAGGCAGAATATTGCTTGAAATTTTTTAACAGTGATGGTATATTCATGTGACTAGGGAATTTTTTAAAATTTGACAAAATTTTAAAATCCTTTATTTGTACCAATATATCAATCAATATATCATGTTAAGTACATTAAATCTATCTATATTGTACAAAGCTTTTAAAGTTCCAAAACTGAGGTTTTATCTAAATGAATAAGTTACCCTATATTGTTAAAAACCAATCTACTCACAGCATTGCTCTCCATCTAGGTCACATAATGACAATGTGTGCAGATTTCCATACTGAGATACCACCTACTCAAGGTTGCATGTCAGTGGCAGAACTGAGACCAGAACTGGAACAAGGACCACCTTGCTCTTACTCCATCATAACTTTGGACAGTGTTTTTTACTTGAAGAGGCAGTTACATCTTCTCTAGCTCAGTATAATGTACATTTCAGATACTATAGATACGATGCACAAACGCTTCACACCCATGACCTTGAGAACCTTCACCTTGAGAACAAAGGGAACACAATTTCCTCACATGCTAATGATTATAAAAATAAAAATAAACAAAGAGGTCCACAGAAACAAATGAGTCATGAGTTTTGACTACGTTCTCAGCCAAGTACTCAAATTTAAGATTTATTGATCTGTTTAAAAATTCCTTCTATGGCTTCTAAGATAATGATGGCAAAGTGACCAAAATAATATAATCTCCCTCCTTCAATATATATGAACCGAACTAAAAATAGAAAAAAACTGAACAAGCTAGAATCCAAAAAAAGTAGAAAATTCTGGCAAGAATTATGTCTCTAACTAGGACACCTCTGCCTAAGGAAATGATTCTTGGCCTAAGAAAATATCAGAGCAATGAAAGCAAAACCTGTGTCCTCCCACAAAGCCTCGCACAGCCCAGCAAGGCTCCCCAGACCTCCCTCCTCGCTGGGTCACAGGGAGGAGCAGACAGAAGATCTGGACACAGCTGTCCACTGTAAACCTGCGCAAGATGTAAAGAAATGGCATGAGTGGAAGATGAGCACAACACAGAAAAATGAGAGAGGAGAAACAGCGGGTGGAGAAGACAAACCCAGGAAACAAATTGCACTGTGATGGCTACAGAAGAAATATAAATACAGTGAATTCAACAAAACAAGACTTCAGAGATGAGAGAATAAAATCACCATAAAAAGGAAACAAGGAAAATAAGAATAAAAAAGTAAACTGAGGACCAAGGCAACACCATCACAAAACCATAAGCACATAAGCCATAGTCAGAAACAGAACAGCCTCAGCTGAAAACCACACCACGGAAACAGGAATGAGCATCACAGCCAACGACACAGTGAGTGTCATAAAAGCAGGCACAAGATGATGACAACTGGAGAAGACAACCCAGGAGGAGAGCCAGGGCTCCAACAGGACCCGATCAGCACCCCTGGCAAGGCTAGCTCCGCAAGAAAGCAGAAAGGGTCAAAGACCCCTGCCAACCTGCACACAGAGAGGGGCCCAGAGTGGGGTCACTCCATGGTAAGGATGGCTGTGTCCGCTATGGTCTGCCGTGATGTTTGTGTGTATGCATCTGTGCGGTTTTATGGACTGACTTTTGTTTCTGCTTGGATTTTTTAATGATAACACATTTCATTTTCTAAAACCAACAGTCAAAAAGAGATGCCCTTTGCTTAAAGCCATAGTAAACTGAATACACTACAACTTTCCACAAATGCATATCTTATTTCATTCCACACTATTTTCATGCTTTATGAATAAAAATACCTGCTAATTTAACAGTACCTTAAAAAGAGGACTGTTTAAAGGCAATTAATATGATTAACAACAGATACATCTCATCTTTTTTTTGGGTAGCAAACAATAAATTTACATGTTTAAAAGTTATGCATCAAAATAATGCTGTTAACAGACACTGATGAATTAATTTATTGAACAAGTCTGACTGAATGTAAAACCTGTTTTTAGCACCAATAAAAAGAATTCTTGAGATGTCTTTTCTGCAAACTTCCAAATGGGCTCCCTGACAACATCTTTTGGGTAAAGGAACAAATGTGCTCCAAGGAGTAAATGCTAGGTCCCTGATTTTATAACATAATTCAGAGTGCCAAAAAAAAAAAAAAAAATCCAGGTATTTTCTGCTTTAGTTTTAGTTTAGCATTATTAAAACTTTTAAGTTTCAGAGAAGAATTTCTTCTTCCTTACAGTTTTAATTTTGAGGTAGATGTCATGCAAAGTAAATATTCAGTATAGCCAACTTTAGTCAACAAACATGATTATTAATTCAATTAATAATCAGAAATTTCCATTAGAAAAAGTGAACCGAAAGTTTAGGAAGCAATGCTGTTCAGCAGTATTCTGGCTTGAGTTTCCAAATTCCTTCACCACCAGAAGTTCTATGAAAAGTGCACAGATTTCTCAACAGTTCTCGGAAGACGCAAGACTGTGACGCAGACAGCTTGGATTCAAACTCCTGCAGTATCTCCCTAGTGCTGGCCTGGCCATCAACGTGGGCCTGAAAAGCAATGAAGTTTCTAATTTCCACCAGAAGGTCGTCGTGTTCTGTGGTGAGCATCGGGGCAGAAGCCTCTTGAAGGTGCCCACTTTCACTTTCTAGCCGCTCTGGCAGAATCAGGTGGTTTCTAGCTCTCATTTGAGCCAAGAGTGAGGAGGAGGTGAGGGCCCCAGATGAAGACTCTGCATCTTCTGCTCTTCCGCTAAAATGCTCAGGGACATTACCTTTTCCTTCCTTATTCATTATGCCATCCTGGAGAAAGAAGATCACCACATTGATATATTTCATTTCTAGTTTATGCTCCCACTTGCTTTCCCAAAGGCTGTGATGGGCCACAAGATAACACGTGTGCTAGGGTGGGGAGGCTGATGGGGCGACACGGAGAGCCCATCTAATGCAAAAGGGAAAGAGGAGAGTCAACACTCAATCCTCCTACTGTGGCTGGGCACGGTGATTCCCGCCTGACATCCTAGCACTCTGGGAGGCCGAGGCGGGTAGATCATTTGAGCTCAGGAGTTCGAGACCAGCGTAAGCAAGAGCAAGAACCTGTCTCTACTAAAAAATAGAAAGAAATTAGTGGGACAACTAAAAATATATAGAAAAAATTAGTCAGGCATGGTAGTGCATGCCTGTAGTCCAAGCTACTCGGGAGGCTGAGGCAGGAAGATCGCTTGAGCCCAGGAGTTTGAAGTTGCTGTGAGCTAGGCTGACGCCGCAGCACTCTAGCCCATCCAACAGACTGAGACTCTGTCTCCAAAAAAAAAAGAAAAAAAATCCCCCCACTGTTAGAGAGCATTTCCTAAAAACAATAAATAAATTAAAAGGAAAGGCAACTGAGCCATGCTCTTTGGTCATTATTTTGCACAGTGAGGAGGAAGGCAGAGTGAAGCAGGCCGGCTCACAGGAAAGGTTCCTAGGAAATCTGTCTCTAGGAGGCCTGGGACAACTTTGAGTGCTTGTGGGCTTTTCCTGTTCTTCCTTCCAAATGGACCCTGATCCACACACTGTGGATGAGGGACTATCCACATATCACAGCTGTACTTATTTTCTTTCACATTTAAGTCTTCTTACTCTTTTCCTACCTTACACCTAATGTGAGTTTCCTTAGAACACCACAAATCTAACTTCGCAAGGGCCTCAAATCCCTACTGCTAAAAGCATATAACATGGGAAGTCAAAAAGCTCTCTATTCCTAAGAATGTTTATACTAATTTAAAACTGAAGTCTGAATCTGGGAGTTTTAACATAATCCTCTACCAGAAAGACCAAGAAAGTATTGAATGGTGCAGTCTGGCCTAGTTTTAACCACTGAAGTACTCAAGGGCACTGCAGTACTGCAGGGCATTCTAGAACAGAGACAGAGACGGGCACTCTGCTCTAGCAGCTAGTGAATTATACACAACACTCAAGGTGGCTTTCTGGATCTTCATTCCAGAGGTCAGTGGTCCCTGGAGCTGGCACTTTCCCTCCAGATGGGCAGGCTGTGCTAGCAGTGACACACCTATCCCTGTATTAACCTCTGAGGGCAAAATACATGCTGCCACAGATCTCGGGTTAAAGACTTTGTCTTTTAGGAAGTTAGGTGGTTCTTTTAGATTCCAATGAAAGTACATCATAAATCAGAGCATACAATACAGTATTAAGTATCATCCTGCGATAACCATATTCTGCACGTCAGAATCGGGGGAAATTGTCATGGTACTTCCATCAAACAAATCTCACCCTGAAAAGCAAAAAGGTTATCATATTACCTGGTACTTCTTTGCTGGAGACGCTGAAGAAGGATGCTGCACAGAAAACTTAGAATTCCTCTTCTGACCAAATCTGCTCCTAAATAAAGAAAGGAATCACAGTAGACTAAATGTTTGCTTTTGTGACTTACAGATCAAAACACAGTCAACCACGAACCTCCTGGAAATGCTTTCATGCACATGGCTGTTCTTTCATGCTGTGCCATTTCTGCCCTAGCCCCGGTTCCTCCACTGCACTCTCCCGGGAAGCAACTTCTGCATCTCAGCGTGAGAACCACTCAATAGCTTCATTCACATATGATGGAAATCACCCTTTTAGAAAATTATTCTAAAAGAACATACTGAATAGCACAATAATTACTGATTATTGTAAACTTGCTAATTATCTTGCTAAAGTTTAATCGTTATTCCGTATCTCTTACTATTTCTAATGACACTATCTTTCAAACAAGACTGATCACTTCTCCTTCCCATGAAAAGTCACTTTGGAAAAATGGAGATAAAAGCAAGTAAGAAGGTAAAATTACAACGGTATTTCCCCAAGTCACCCAAACCTGGCTGACACAATCCCTCCCTAAGGAACTTTCTATTACTGCAGATACACAAGAATCTAAGCATCCACACCTGCCCTGACTTTGTTTTTAGCTAGCCTCCTCGCAAGCACTGCAGGCAGCACTCGCTTACTTTAGTCCTGCTGGTGCACCAGAACTCGCCCTGTGGCCAGTCCAGGTGGGAACCCCAGACACTGCTCCCAGACACCGCTGACGAGAGAGCCGCAGTGCTTTCAAGGCGTCCTGGGCCACTCGATTGGCTTCTGCCTCCACCAGCACATAATCTGGGCTGGCTCCATCCATAATGGCATCGTGTTTCATGACACTGTGCACACCAACTAACAAGAAGGAAAACAGCAAAGTAAGATTT
The DNA here is from genome assembly GCA_008750895.1 of Mirza zaza. Lineage (NCBI taxonomy): Eukaryota > Metazoa > Chordata > Mammalia > Primates > Cheirogaleidae > Mirza > Mirza zaza. The sequence continues at coordinate 1,892 of VSMD01119689.1, read as the reverse complement.
CAGTTTGTCCACAAGATACCCTTCTCCTCTGTAATAGTCTAACGTTGCGGTAATCAAAAAATAATGAACATTCTTAGCTGCTATTTACCAAATTGCTATTTTGACCCAGAAACTTCACAAATGCGATTGCTACTCATACTTGCCACTACCCTAAGGTTTTATAATAACTGAAGCATAATATTGTAATCACAACTTTGACATTTAACCTCATTCTTGCTACCTGGAAGGGAAGCAAAAACCTATCAATGAACTTTTTCATGAAAGGAAAAATATAAACCAGAATTAAAAATTTCTAAAAAATAATGACCATGAAAACACTACATACCAAAATCACTGAGATACATTTAATGCAGTGTTAGTGGAAAATTCAAAGCCTTAAATACTTGTATCAATAAAAACAAAAGAATTAAAATTCCAAGTAAAAAAGTTATAAAAAGAAAAAAAATTAAGCCAAAAACCCCACCTAAATACAATAAAAACAAAAGCACAGCAAGAAATAAAGATAAAAGCAAAAATTAATAAGGTAGAGGATAATCATGGATCTAATAAATAAATCAAATTCCTGGTTTATTGAAAAAAAAAATCACAAAACACACAACCCACTAGCTTTAACAATTTAAAAAGGAAAAACAAATTTATAAAATTATAAATGACGAGGGGGAAATTATCTTGAAATAAAAGCAAATTAAAAAAAATCATTATAAGAGCATTTTATATATTTGTATGCAAACTTGAAAACTAGACAAAATACATAATTTCCTAGGAAAACAGACCAGTAACTGTAGAAGAAATAGAGGAAAACTAGACCAATATAACTTATGAATATAAATGAGAAAATACAAAATATGTCAGCAGACAAAATCCAAAAGCAAAGAAAGCATAATACACCATGATCAAGTAGAAGTTATGAATTAATGTTGAGAATTCAAGGTTCGTTCAATATTAGAAAATCCATTATATAATAAGCTTAAAATGGTTTATTATCTCTGTAGATGTTATTTCTATAGATCTTGAAAATGCCTTTGACAATTCAACATCCACTCCTGATAAAAACACTCAAGAAATTGAGAAATGATTGATACTTCCTCGGGTGGGGGGGAGGAGGGAATAAAAAATTAAAATAAAAATTGAAATTAAAAAATGTAACAAAACATATACCTTAGTCTTAACACTAGACTCTTAGGCTAGGTGAGGTGGCTCACGCCTGTAATCCTAGCACTCTAGGAGGCCAAGGTGGGAGGATCACTTGAGGTCAGGAGTTCAAGACCAGCCTGAGCTACATCAAGACCCCATCTCTAAGAACAGAAAAATTAGCTGGGCATGGTGGCATGCACCTGTAGTCCCAGCTACTCGGGAGGCTGTGGCAGGAGGATCACTTAAGCCCAAAAGTTTGAGGTTGCTATGGGTTAGGCTGAAGCCACGGCACTCTAGCCCAGTCAACAGAGCAAGATTCTTGTCTCAAAAAATAAAATACCAGACTCTTATTCAGTGGGTAAACAAACACTGGAGGATATTTTCACCAAGAATGGGAAAGATTAAGATGTCCATTATCTCCACTACTTAATATTTATTTCATATTTGCCAAGTGCAATTAGAAAAGGGAGATTAGGCTGGGCGCAGTGGCTCAAGCCTGTAATCCTAGCTCTCTGGGAGGCCGAGGTGGGTGGATCGTTTGAGCTCAGGAGTTCGAGACCAGCCTGAGCAAGAGCGAGACCCCATCTCTACTATAAATAGAAAGAAATTAATTGGCCAACTAATATATATAGAAAAAATTAGCCGGGCATGGTGGCACATGCCTGTAGTCCCAGCTACTTGGGAGGCTGAGGCAGCAGGATTGCTTGAGCCCAGGAGTTTGAGGTTGCTGTGAGCTAGGCTGACGCCACGGCACTCAC
>VSMD01119680.1:0-42514 GCA_008750895.1 Mirza zaza | reverse complement strand
TAGACTGGTTGTAATTATAAAAGGTAAAATAAATAAACAGTGCTCATTGAGTTTTGTTCCAGGTGCTTTACATGTATGTTAACTCTCCCCATGATCCTATGAGGGAGGTAGCTACTTCAATTAATGACCCCATTTTATGGATGGGAAAATGGAGGCTTAAGACAGCCCAAGGTCACACAGAGGCCAGATGTGAGACCACTCTTCATTGCTATGTCTAGTCATTGTAGAAAACACTGATTCACGTACTGCCGTGGCAACCAACTCCCGCGAGATTCTTTTGCCCGCCTCTAGCACCCAAAGCCATTGAGTAAGACTCTCTCTGCCTTAGTCCCAGTGAGATTCCCGTCAGTGTGACATTGGTACATTAGGTAGTCCTTAAAGTACAGCCATCGGGTTGCCTTCTTCTGTCTTCTTCTAAAACTATCTATCTGCAGTTTCTTTGCGGTAATCAGGGCCTAAGGATAAAAACAAGGCTCCTTCTCACCCACTGAGTTCCTGTGACATAGCCAACCTTGCCTTAACGCCTGGACTCTATCACTTTGTTCCAAGTTAGAGGTTCCTGGTAACAGCTGGCATTGATTTAACTGGATATGTGCATACGTCACATGTATGCATTTAATCCTCAAGGCACCTTATGGTCCAACTTTATCCACGAGGAAACTGAGTCACAGGGCACTTTACATCACTTGCCCAAGATCTCACAGCTGGCGAGCTGTAGAGCCAGGATTCAAACCCAGGCAGTGTGACTTCAGAGCTCAGCGTTTGCAGCACTGGGCCATGGGAGCAATCCGTGGGAGCAATCGTGGGAGCAATCCGCTGGCCACAGAGCTGTTTCTGTAGGATCCATCATCTTCCTCCTTCCGGTGAAGTTGGCCATTTGGCATGTATTATACCTTCAAACAGCCATGCCTTGTCTCATGGAGTAATCAAGTAATTCTCGATGGGAGCCAGGGAGGGTGGCAGGGAGGTTGTGGGCTGAATCTCACCTTCAGCACTTACTAGTTTTGTGATCATTCTCTTGTCACTTAACTTCAGTCTCCTCCCCTGTAAAATGGGGATAATGAGACCTCAACATTTTACTGGAATGAATGAGCGACTGCATGAAAAGCCCTTGGCATCATTCTGGTGGGCAGTAAGCATTGCATGAAAGCGACCATTGCTGCTTTCCCATGGCGGCTGGTTTGCATTCTACTCAACCAACATTTGAGTTCCTCGGAGACGGTATTTGCAACAGCTTTCAAAGTAGCTGGGTAAACCAGTCAGGTGAGTGGGGAAAAGGTAGCCGGTGGCGCAAGGCGTGACAGTGGCCAGCAGAGGCTGAGTGAGAGGTTCGGACAGTGACATGGGTTTCGGAGGAAGGAGGGACCAGTGCTCAGAGCAGGATTTTTATATAGACTGTTGGACAGGGGAGGATTTCCAACTAGGAAGAACAGTGTAAACAAAGGCAAAGGGGGAGGGAAAAAACAGTGTATTCATAGTCCCCACATAGACTCAACTTCCTAAGTACAGAGAGAGAGAGAGAACGCACACAAGCACACACACATTTTGGGGGCCAAAGTGATACAAAGGAAACAGTAAGAAATAAATGCGATGGAAAACTGAAGATGCAAAAAGACTAACAATTTGCTCAATCCTGTGAATTAATATTGCTGGCAGAAATATTAGCACCTAGGATTTCCAATTCCCAGCGAGGGGGAGGGTGTACACTTCCTCCTTTTCCCTTTGGACTCTGCCTGTGCTAAAGTACTAAGCAAAAAGGAGAGGCAAGGTCCATAAACACAGACAGTGGGCATCTGCCTGTTTGTCTAATCTTTCAGGTTCAAGGCCAACCTGGCCTTCCCATCCACATCTGCTAAGTCAAAGCCATCAGCCAGGAAGAGGGCCAGTCTTATTCTTCACAGACTGCTTTGGCTACCCTCCAGTTCAGAACCTACCGACTCTTTTCACACCTTTCTAAGCCAGTAATTTAGCAAGAAAGTTCCGGACAAGCGGACACCCAGTTCTCAGGCCTTGTATGGGGGCTGGAGGATCGGAACAAATGTGGAACTCATTGTGAATCTCAGTTTTCAAAAAAATGTTCAAAATCTACACTTTCTGCCACTCCCAGGACGTTGCTACGGGCCAGCCTTGGGAGTAGCCCCATTTGTTTTATTTTCTCCTCCAACCTCCTGCTGTTCTACAAAATCTTTATGCCACTCGAAAGTTGAAGCCAATTCATTTGAATCTTAAAACTCACTGCTAAATCTTCTAGTCGATGAACAATTTTCTCTGCCACTGGGAAAGTACATAGCCACGCATCCGCAATAATTTTCTTTGTGCTCACCTAGTAATTTTAGATTAGCATCGTGGCGCAGCTGAGATGAGCTTCAGTGACTTTCGTGTCAGACTGATACTGGCCCGAATCCCAGCTGTGTCATTTACCTCCCACAGGAGCTTGGAAAGCTACTTCATCAGCCTGAGCCTCAGTTTTATCTTCTGTAAAATGGGATCAACACTGATTTCTCTCGGGATTGTTTTAAGAACGAGGAAGCCCCCATAAATCACTTAGCACGCTGTATAGCACATACGAGGTGCTCCGTAAATGGTAGCAGTTTCGTTATTAATATTTTATTCATCATTTAAACAGTCCCAGGAATCTGGCTGGCCTGGGAAAGCCCTTTGTAGCAATTTTAGAGATGGATTTGGAAGGGTTTAAAATAAAAACCACCTGGATATTTTTTCATACGCATTACGAATTTCAAACCGAGCACAGGAGAGCCTGAACATACAGGAATACTCTTTGTACGTACGGCTTTATGTACACTAATAATGTCCTCCTCCTGCCCAGCCCCCACCTCCCTGTCTCATCGTGCTGTTCTGGAAGGCTGAGGATCCCCACATATGGAACGCGGTTCTCTGTGGGGCCTTTAATGCGCTAGAAATTCCAAAACAAAGTAGACCCCGGCAGGGCACTGGCTCCACGTTGGCAAATAAGCTTGCCATCAGGCGCCACCTCTGGAATTACAACGTGTTTTTAATTAAGGAGGAAACCGCAGCCCCAGACTTCAAGGGTTCGCTTTATGCATAAGTCCTACAGGCTAATGTAGCAGCTCATCTGCGGATTGGAGGTTCCTGGAACCAGAGAGAAACTCCTCCACCCGCTCGCTGTGCTGTCTGCCACCGGACCCCTTTGTGCATTTATGCTTCGGTGACTTGCGTTAGGAGTACCACGCATGGCCCCTCGGGTGGCATTTGAGAGAAGAGTTATTAAAATCAGGTTGGATGACTACCTTCCCTTACGCAATTGAATATGATGTATGCTTTGTTAAGATCCCGTGACATTTGAAAAATGGGGCCTGTCTAAGAAAGAAAATTGTGTCCATGGCTAAAAGAATTGAAGTCAATGTCTTTTATTAGAACATTCAAATTGCTTTTAAAGACGATGCACCGATGGTCTTGAGGCCACCTATAATCTAGAGCATCACACATTAAAAGTGTCACAAGGGAGCCAAGCTTGTGTGAGAACCCTGCATTCAACATGGGCACCCTGAAAGGGTTTGGTTTGGGGTTTGGGGCCCAAGCCTGCAGGTCTTGCCAGAGCTTTGCAAATGACCCCAACGACTCGCACAGGCCACCAACAGCAAGGGATGGGAAAATGCCACCATGGGCTGTGAAGCCAGGGTCTGGGAGGGCTTTGATGGTGCCAGGGCCACATTTCTCATCTTGATTCCTCTTCCTAGCACTGTAGGAAACTGGCTAGAAGGAGGGACTCTCCTTTTGCTTATTTCTATACAAACACAACCCAACCTACAGAGAAGCAGCAGAGGCTGAGTGGGGACTGAATGAACATGGTACACACGTTGGGCTGGCCCTGCCCTGACGTCCTAGCACAGGGCTAGAGCCTCTGGTTTTGCTTCTGGTTTGTTTTTTTGCAAAGAAGGAATAAGTCCCATGTGCTTCCCTGGGGTGATTCTCTGTACAGTCAGCTTCTGGTGTGATTAGGAATGAGTCCTTAAACTTTCAAAAGGGTAAAAAGGATAAAAATATCTGATACTTCAAAGGTAATAACAATATGCAGTAGTCCCCCCCTTATCCTCAGGGGCTGCATTCCAAGACCCCCAGTGAATGCCTAAAACCTTGAATAATACCTAACCCTATATATATGCAATGTTTTCTTCTATACATACATACCTATGATAAAGCTCATTTACGAATTAGGCACAGTACATGATTAACACCGACAACTAATCATAAAATACAATTATAATAATATTCCAGCATCTCTCCTCTTCAGCCTGGGGGCTGTTGGGCACGGTGGCTCATGCCTGTAATCTTAGCACTCTGGGAGGCCGAGGCGGGCGGATCGCTCAAGGTCAGAAGTTCGAAACCAGCCTGAGCAAGAGCAAGACCCCGTCTCTACTAAAAATAGAAAGAAATTAATTGGCCAGCTAAAACCATATATAGAAAAAATTAGCCTGTAGTCCCAGCTACTCGGGAGGCTGAGGCAGGAGGATCACTTGAGCCCAGGAGTTTGAGGTTGCTGTGAGCGAGGCTGATGCCAAGGCACTCACTCTAGCCCGGGCAATAGAGTGAGACTCTGTCTCAAAAACACAAAAAGGTGATTGAACACAATCTCCTATCCTGCAGGGGTCAATCTGATCACTGTAAAGCTAAGTGACTAGTGGGGGTGACACCTGACAGAGGGGGAGTTCACAGCCTGGGTAGGGCAGGGCAGGATGGTGCGAGATTTCATCACAATGCCTCTGAAAACTTATGAATCATTTATTTCTGGAATTTGCCATTGAATAGTTTTGAACCGTGGCTGACCATGGGTAACTGAAACCTCAGAAGGCAAAATGCAGGTGGGGGGCTATTGTCTGCGGTTCTGTTGCTTCCTTGAGTGAATCATGCCAGAGCTCCCTTCTGAACAAAAAGGGAAATGTGCATGTTATGGGAAAATGTTCACAAGTTAATGGTAGGTGAGAACAAAACAGGATACACAACTGTTCATACAAAGCAATCCCATTTTCACAAGGGGAAGGACATCTATATGGAAGAGCCGGGAAGAAGAATGGCATTATCATAACAGCGGGCATTGTTGGTTGAGTCTTTCCAAATAGGCAAAGTATGAGGCTGTACATTCCATAGATGTTGCATGATCTAATGCTCACAAGAGCCAGGCAGTAGCTGTCTCCACCATCCACACCCTACAGATGAGGACTGCAAAGTTCACATAACTTGCCACTTACCTCGGTAAAAAGGACAGTACTTGATCTGAACCATGGCAGATGCTTCTAGAATTCATGCACTTTGTCATTACACTACAGTACAGAATTTATTTCTGGGTAGTGGAATTACAGGTACATTTTAACTTTATATCACCTTTCTGTATTTTCCAACTTTTTTTTTAACAACAAGCCTATATGACTCAAAAATTCAGAAAACTAAACGCACAAAAAGGGGGGAAAAACCACATATATGGAAGAAAAATCACACTTGCTTCATCTTGAAGATGTTAAATTAAACCAGATTTAATTGACCCTAAAACAAGCCACTTTTTAATTAAGATGACTATCTTAAAGAACATCTTAAGAAAAGAACCCAAAACTTGGAAAAGCAAAGAGAACAAATATTCGCACCTACCACTTCTCTGTAAAAATTTTAGGTCATGATACCTGATTATCTTAACATTTTTCCTGTTGGGCAAGAGGACACCTCCTCCAAACTTGGTGGGATGAATCCCTTGCCCTCCACTTCTCTCAGTAGCTTCTCCATCAGTACAACTTCAATGTCTCCTCTTCTATGGTTTTCCTGTCCATCTATATTTCAACTTAGATCTTCCCAATAATCTTAACAAATATCTTCTCTGAAATCTGCTGCCATTCCAAGATTGCATTCTCAGTCTCTCTCCTTCCTTCCCTACCAAACGCCAGGTGCAACACACTATTCCTAGAGCCTCATGTCCTCACCACCCACTCCTTACGCCCTCGTGACCTTGGCCTCGGCCCTGCTGTCCCTCCTTCCCTCCAAGATCACTACTGGTGACCATGCACTTCCCCACCTGCCTCGCTGCTCCTGCAGCTTTGGTCGCCTGTGTGTGTGGAAGGTACAGCACCCTTGGCTTTAGTCTCCCTGAACTATCATAATCTTCCTCCTCCTTCTCTGAGCCTTCTTGGGTCCATGGCTGGTTTCTCTCCTGTTCCTCATCCCACCTACATGGATAAACCCAGAGAGTAATTCTCAGTCTTGTTCCTTTCTCTCTCCCTACTCTCTTCAAATCTCAATAGTTTTTGAGTCCTACTATGTTCTTGGCACAGTTAACCTATGACTCCCAAATAAAAGGAAGCTTCCATTTCTACTGGGCAAGAGAGGTGATAAGTAAAGAAATGAGTAGGATAAGTTCACCTGGAGAGATTTCCTGTCATGATGACATCTGAGCTGAAACCCAAATGATGAAAAAGAATGAGCGAAGCAAAGTTCTAGGGAAGAAATAGAGGACAGAGGGAAGAGCAAGTGCCAAGGTCCTGGGGCAGAAACAGACATGGCCTATTGTAGGGACCAAGGGAACACGGTGTGACTGCAGCACAGTCAGTAAACGGGAGTGTGGAAGAAAGAGAGGTTAGAAAGGCAGATTCGTCCAGGAAATGTGAAATCCACACATCACTTACTACCTGGCCCATTCTGCCTTGCAATGGCATTATTTGCAATTATTTACATCATGTCTTCTGTCTCCTGCCTACCCTGGGCACCTCATTTTCCTATCCTGCACAGCACTAGATCAACACAGCATTAAATTAGTTGAATTTCAGTGAAGGAGATAAGAGAAAACAGAAATGAATTGTGAAGATTCAGACTTTTCCCAAGTTCAAACCAGCTTTTGAGTCACTCATCAAGATGATGCCAGAAATAACATCACACTGAAACATCAGTAAAATTTAGTCACCTCGACTAAGGCCAAATGTCCCTTTCTTTTTTGCCTCCGCCTGCCTGGGAATTCAGCATTCCCCTGAAGCCACTCATCTGGGACAGGCTTTCAGGGCGTGTGCATGTTTTTCATCTCTGCAGGACCAGCTGTGGGTGGAGAGGTCTAACGCAGGCTAAAGTCAGACCAAATGAACCCAAAAGGCTCTTTTCTGGGGAAATGGTCTACACATTGCAAAGTCAGTAATGTTGCTAATGAAAGAAATATTTTCCAAGATGCTGTGATCTGTCATAGAAAGTGTTGACTCCTGATGACATGGAAAATGAGAAGCATCTTATTTCACGCATTCCAAAGAGAAAAATACACAGATGTGAGTGACTTCTCTCCATACCCAGAGCTCCTGAAACAAGATGTTGTGAAATCTCCATAGTTTAGGGTGCAGCTCAAAGTCAGAAAACATATGCTCAAGTGTCAGCTTGGTAGCATTTATTAAATGGGTGGCTTGGGTTGTCCCTCACCCTTTCTGGGCCTCGGTGTCTTTGTCTATAAAATGGGGATTTATAAAATCTATCTAATAGGGTTGATAGGAAGACCACAGTTTTTGAAATTGCTTTGTAAATTGCAAAGAGTCTTATATAACGTAAGTAAGTATGAGGCTTTTGAAAAATCTTGGCAATTATCAATTCTGGTCTTCATGATGTGGAGCTTCAAGAACAAAATATTCCAAGAGTTCCTTTTGATTAAGTCTGGCCCTAGACCCTGGACGTGAGCTCCTAGGACTCATGCCTTATTTCCCACAACTGGAAGATGAGGACATAAAAAATACTCAACTTGAAGTCATGTCCAAATTCCCCTGTGAACTAAATTGTTGTGTAAGAAAGCAAAGCTGTACTTAAAAAGTTAAGTTTTGGAAAATGCAGGCATTTACCTTATCCCCTTTTTTTGTTTTGTTTTGTTTTGTTTCGTCACTAGAGCTCCTCTCACAAATTCCCCCATGCCAAAGCCAACAAATTCTTTCATCCTGAGCATCACAGACCTGCCTTTACTGAGTTCATAGATCTTGAAAATGAAAGGCCTTTAAAACTGGTTATGTAGTAATCAAAACATGACATGTTTTAAATTGTGTCTATTCCACAAAAGATTAAGATTCCAATACTAAAAATGAACAAGTTCCAGTTCCTAAGTGCTTAGCAGATAGGCATACTTTTGCAATAAGTATACAAAAGCTGGAACACCAATTGCAGATGTCATAATAATATTTGAATGAGCAAATAAACTATTTGCATTTTAACTTATAAATAATCCTCTCTTGCCATGAGCTTATCAATTCTGTAGGTGCCTTCTCTCCATCTTCACCATCTGCTCTCTGCTCAGACCCTTTCTCCATCCTGTACTTTGAGCTGCCCACACGATACTCCTAACCTCTTCCCCACTTTCATCCTACCATTTTCACCTTCAATCCAGTTGACCCATCAATGCACAAGCCACTTGTCTGTTATGCTATCAATATCTTTATTGGCTCCTTAATGCCTATTTCAGGGTCAGATGTCTTAGAAGCAAAACCCTATGAACCTTATTCTGAACTCCCAATATATAAAATAGATTTCAAAAATGATACTTTAACAGCATAAGTGAGTAACATTTATTTATTACATGGTCATTCAGTGGGAGCCATATTTGGTTGCACGATAAAAGAAATCCTGGCACATTCTGATAAGTATATTTTTTTAATTTTTTTTTATATAACCTTTTTTACCCAGTATTAACTGTATTCTATCTATCTATCACATGGATTTACAGTTTTGCCATGACAAATAGGATGGAAGCACCAAAGGTAGGGTTAAAAGGGACAAAGTGAAAAATCTTGAAAATTTTATAATGTATTAATATTAAATAAATGTTATTTTTGTTTACTAATTATTTTTTTTTCTTTGTGGGTGCTTTGATGGTGATCTAGGGTCTGGATAGATGCCTTGATTACAGATATCCTTAGTATGGTGGTTTTCTCAATTGCTGGTTGCTTGTAGGCTGCAGTAGTGGTGAGCTATGTGTGAGTGAACATGAGTAGACTGGAATGTGTGAAAAGGCCAGTACAGGGTTACTCTTGTTGACTCCTGATGATAGCACAGATTCAATACTGAAGGCATCCACTGTGCTGTGGTACATATTGGTGTGAAAATGATAAACATGGTACAGTTTTTAAATATAGCATGTGTGTCTGTGTGCATGTGTGTTTTTTTTTTAAATGACCCCCTGGGCATCCCAGACCACAGATCTTCGTGTAGTTATCCAAGATTTTCCCAACTCCACAAGGAGAGATAACTGAGTGCCTGGTTTTAGTAAATGGACCCTTGGACCAGCCTCCATAGGTTAAAATTCCACTCCATAATTTACTGCTTGTGAGGGCTTGAGCAATTCAGCCTCTGTGCCTCAGTTTCCTTGTCTGTTTAATTGAAGATAACGACAGTCTGGTGAGGATGTAGTGCATAGAGAATAATGCACTTAGTGCTAATATTTGCAAACTTATCTCTTTCTACTAACATATCCATAGCCTCCACTTAAGTCAAATCCCGCATTACTTGTTCCCTGCGCCCCTGGAGCACTCGGATCTCTGCTTTTCATCCGGAGATTGTTTAGAGCCTGGAATGTTGGGAGCTAATACAATTCTTTCTTTCCTACGGTTGGATTCCAACCCAGCCTTTCAGATGTGCTTTGATTAAAGACTTCTACGATGGCCCTACACAACCGACAATACTCCCATCCTCTGAAGTCCTCCAGCTCACACACATTCCTGAAGCCCCTAAACGTCCCCCGTACAAGCAACTCCTCTTGCTTGTAATCATTCATCTAATGTCAGTCTTTCTCCTCTTTGCACCGTAAGTTCCCTGAGGCCAGGGCTGCGGTTGAGGGCTGCATCTCCAGCCCACAGCACAGGGCCAGGTGCAGGACAGACATGGAGAGGTCGACACTCGGAGATGGACAGACGGACTGAATGCACCATTCACGCTTCACACACCCTCCTCCTCCAGTTCTTTTCATACGACCATGTTAGGCTGGCCGTGCTGATTTTCACTGATCGATCATGTTATTGCTTGGCAAGGAAAGGGCCAGTAAAGGAAGAGAAACGGAAGTTGGAGGGTGTGAAAGAAAAGACGAGAACAAAGAAAGGCTGGAGCACATTCCCTCAGTAAAGCACCACCCACCGCTACAGGTTGGTGCCACTAGGGTTTGTAGACAGACCCAAGGGAAGTAGAACGTGCTTAGTGAATAAAAGACACATGGCTGTGACTTGGGAAAATTGTGTTAGGTAAATAAATAACTGACAGTCACACACAAGGACGCCCTGCCTAAGCCTCCAGCGTTCTCGGACTTGCTCATAAGATGGCGGCGGTCGGGACGGGGCTTCCGGGTGCTTCAACTTTGTAGTCCCGGCCCCAGCCCTCAACCCGTCAGAAAGGTTCCGCGTGTTCAGGGAAGGGCCTGCCTAAAAAGTCCGGCGGAGTTGGTTCTTCCGGCTCTGAGGTTCCGGAAGCATTTGCCTGGGTCTCTCACTTCGCCTGCCCTCCCCTAGAGTGTTGGGTCACAGCAGGATCATGAGACAACGGGGTCCCTTGCTTTGCCCTTTCTGATCCCAACTCCTAGTTGTGGGACCTGAAATGAATACTGCACACCGGCGCAATCCTACTTTTTACCTCCCTAACCGTGTGTGTGTGTGTGGGGGGGGGGGTGTTGCTCTGAGAGAGGAGAAGGAAATCTTAGGGGATGTGCAAATGATGTCTGGGCTCTGACTGATGGCTTTGTTTCCACCCGGATGGAGGTGGAACTGAGGCCCCTGACCCTGACCTGGTCTGGCTTCTTCCTCCAAGCCCAGAGTAATAAGCAAGGAAATGAAGGCTCCGCTCCTGGGGACGACTGGATAAGGAGACAGCAGCAACCGCCAAGTGCATAGTTCTCCCTCGCCGTGTGAAGGGGGCGGTGGCGAGATTTCCTGGGGTGACCCCGGCTCTATAATGGAGCGAGCTTTATTAAATGACTTGTTGCGTGGCGCATGTAAAGTCTCCCAGCCCGGCTTATATAACAACACGGTTGGAGAGGCGGAAACCGGTTCGAATTTGAGCCTCTGCAGCAGAGCCCTGCCTGGCAGATTTGCAGACAGCGGTGCCCATGAGACATCTCAAACTTTACGACTACGTATTAAAGCATTTATGAGACTTGAACTGTGTTCTATTAAAATTGGGGAGTTGGGGGGGAGGCAAGGTAAAAAAAAAAAATCCGAGACTTCCAGCGAGGGTAATTAGCCCCAAATGTTTCATAAAGGGTTTGATACAGTTCTGGTTTTAAGGTCCTTTTCCTAGGTCTGTCACAGGAGAGAAAGAGAAGAAAGAAACCTATTAAAAATTCACCATTGCTTTAAAAAAATATATCACATGACCAAACCAAGCAGTTGGAACCATGTTTAGAAGGAGTCTAACCGCACAGATCCCATCCCAAGGTGATAGATTAAAATTTTACTGGAGAGAAAATATTTAAGACATGGAGTTGGCTGTTTTTGTCATACCTACCAAAGAAATCCCTTTCTTTTATCCCTCTGTCCATTCACTCGACTTCTTCCCTTTTGTTTCTGAGTTTGGCATCAGCCTGGCTGACTTGGTGCCTTCCCAACCTCCTGCCGGGCGTGGGTCTATTTCCCTCTGACTCCCACTGCACGTTGCTGGTAGGAGGCAGGAGGAATAGCAGGGATGCCCGAGTAAAGCCAGTGTTAATCCCTGCCCAGGTGACATCACGTAAACATGGCTCAACCTGGTCACGCTGATGTCCCCACAGGAAAAGCCACACCGCAGGGTTCCCATCAGGCTACATCTGGCAAAGACTCAGATATTCATTCAGAGTAAAGAGTTGCTCTCTATGTGATCCTGGGTGCATGGTAGACAAGGCACGTCGTCAGAATGTGTTTGGTAAGCCTTTGCTTTTTATGAAAGGGACTTTCAGAACAATTAGTCAGTAATGGAGGCAGCACTTGTCTGCAGAAAAAACTCTGAATGGATCAACAGAAGAGTTTTCTATCTAACGTCAGGGAAAATACCTTGAACTTGATGTAGACCTGTGCTGAAGGGTGTGTGGTCCTGATCTCATGGAAGATCCCCAAGAAATAGACAGCGCTGATGGTTTTGACGTTCACCTGAACGTCAGAAGAGAGGTCCTGGACAGGGACAGGTGGCCTCTTCTGGTTTGTCCAGCTCCCCAATTCTGTTGTCTCTAGGGGGAAGGAGCATTCTAAGTGCTCTGACTGACGACCCACGGTGTTCATGGTCCACTCGGCGGACCACCATTGCCGTGGTTGTGGACCTCGTTACACCATCACGGTGAAGACACCTTCCATGGCCACTCTGAGTCAGGCTTTCTGCAGCAATTTATCCCATCCACACCAACCTTCCTCCATGTCGGGTATTTTTTTTTTTTTTTGAGACAGAGTCTCACTCTGTTGCCCGGGCTAGAGTGCCGTAGCATCAGCCTAGCTCACAGCAACCTCAAAGTCCTGGGCTCAAGCAATCCTCCTGCCTCAGCCTCCCAAGTAGCTGGGACTACAGGCATGCACCACCATGCCTGGCTAATTTTTTCTATATATTTTTAGTTGGCCAATTAATTTGTTTCTATTTTTAGTAGAGATGGGGTCTCGCTCTTGCTGGCTGGTTTGGAACTCCTGACCTTGAGCAATCCGCCCACCTCAGCCTCCCAGAGTACTAGGATTACAGGCGTGAGCCACCGCGCCCGGCCTCATGTTGGGTATTTTTAAAAACACAGTCAATATATGGCTTCTGTATTATCTGGCAAGAATGAAAAGCATTCACTTTATAGTTACACATAAAATATCACTCTTTGATTTGGGTCTCTTTTTCATCAAATTATCTATTTCAGTCTGGCTTTTGCATCCTCATCCTGGACATTTGGCCATGTGAGAAAGCTCAGTGCTTCACAAATGTAACAAAACTGTGCAACAGGAAAGATCTAGCCCAGTTTTAGAGAGACGTACTAGCATTTTATATTTCACGAGACACCCCTCCCCAGCCCCGGTTTTGTAGGATTGATCAGAGATTTCATGACAGAAACCACAACACATCTTGCTTCTCTCAAAGAAAATAAAAGCAGAAGACACAGCTCTCTCTCTCTTTTTTTTAACCCTTTCTTTGCCATCTGGGAAGAAGGCTTTCTGGTTTTGCACATTTAGAGATCTTGGTAAAATGACCTTAAAAAAAAAACAATTTGTTCACATCTTTCCTAGGCATCTCGGGCAGCAAAATACCAGCCCTGTGTCCTGTTCTAGTGACAGGAATCTAGGCAGGCCCTCAGCCATCCTCCTGGGGAAGCTATGGGAGCCCCCAAGCTTGGCGATCTCTGTTGGATGCCTTCAGCACCAGCTTGCCTTTGGGTCGGGAGACGTCCTTTGTTCACAGAGCTCAACCCCACTAGGTCAGCCCTTGCTGCTTCCCATGGAGAGCACGGGGCCATGGTTGCTGCGACAGCTTTGGAGACATCAAGATGTTGCCTGTATGAAAAGGAGCGCTCGTTAGTGTCTTTAATGAGCCTTCCCCAGTTTCATTTGTGGCTGAATCAGAAACTTTCTGAGTCATTTACCCCATCGCAGAGCCATTCGCAGGCATGCGCAAAGGGTAGGGCTGTTCCATCACAAAGACACCCACCTTCTAGCCCCTTTCTTTATAGCAAGCAGTTCTCAAATTCTTAAAAGGACTTGAACCAGACACAGTGGCTCACACCTATAATCCCAGCACTTTGGGAGACTTACATGGGAGAAGGGATTGAGGCCAGGAGTTTGAGACCAGCTGGGCAACATAGTGAGACCCCGTCTCTACCAAAAAAATTAGCTGCGCATGGTGGTATGCACCTGTCATCCTAGCTACTTGGGAGGCTGAGGTGGGAGGACCACTTGAGCTATGATCAGGCCACTGCACTCCAGTCTGGGAGAAAGAACGAGTCTCTGTCCAGCCAGGGAAGGTGAGGGTGGGCTGGCTTTGGCCACAGGGCTCGAAGAAGCTCTTTGCCCATGGGTGGTGGCGTCAACCCATGACCTTGGCCTCAGTTGGTGGTACTCTGAGTGACACATCGTCAGACCCCCCAGGGAAGCAAGAACAGGGCACAGACTCTTTCAATGTCCCACCCATACATGGGCTGTAGGAATGTTTCTCATTTCCTAACTCGTAGGGCCAAGTGACTCATGGCAGATAGGACTTCTATGAGTATTAAGTTGTTTTCACATATTTATTTCAATCAAAGAGCTGCACTCTTGGCTTGGCACTCAAATAATTAGAAACTAATATCTTAATAAGCCTTACAAATGTATGTCCCTTCCCAGTTTAGAAAGTGCTTCGACTACCAGGACAGTAAGCTTTGTTCTCCAACTAAGGTGATGAGATGGGAAAGTCTTCTCAATGCTGGGATGGGAAATCTGACTAGATACCGACTTCCCTTGTAGTCATCCTGTTGAAAAGAAATGTGGCACATTCAGAAGTTGCCAGAGAGGAGAGTTACTGTGTGGCAACACCCATGATTCTTGCTGTTGTTGTTGGCTCCGCAAAGTAATTCCAGGGTTTTGTTCCATTCTATATTTAGTCATGCCTGCTATTAAATCAGAGATGCTTTTATATCACTGACCTTTGACATATGGACATTTTTCTGGAGGGGAGGGGGAAAAAAACATTCAAACTGTCACATTAATGTTGGGAAAGTACTAGACTCAAAAATATGGCAGTTTCGAAGTAAGTCAGAGCCAGGAACTAACCAGGCAGAAGTTTATATTACAAATAAATCCGCTCATTATGCCAGGAAAGCATGTCAAGGGCTGACAGTTAAGCTCGCCAAGCTAAAATGTTTCCTGAAAAATTAGAACTCCCAAATAATGCATGACAGCTCTTACCTTATGAAAAATGGAAGCAAATTGGGTTGGTAATCGCACGATAAAATAAGAAGTAGATCCAAAATATAATTAAAACCATGTGGTTGACAATTCTTAAAAACCTCAAATGATCTCCAGGTTGGTTTCTCTCCCTAATCCCACCCTACAGTGATTAATCCCAGGAGACTCTGAACGCTTGGAACCACGCCATTGGTACCGGAGTTGAATTCCCCACAGCTGTTTCGATGGTCTCGCATTGCCACTTGGGGGCCACTTCCTCCTGGCCCAGGGTTTCTCAGCGTTGGTCCCATGCACAGTTTGGTCCACGTAATTCTTTGTTGGAATGGTTCTGTTCATGGCACTGTAGAATGTTTAGCAACACCCCTGCCTTTTAGCTATTGGTGCCAGGTTGTGACAACTAAACACATCTACAGATATTGCCAAATGTTCCCCCATGGGCTGGGGAGGGCAGGGTGCAAAGTCACCCCTGGCTGAGAACCACTGTTAACCCCTCTGTGCTCAGTACAAAGCTTTGCCAAGACTCAACCTGAAATTTATGCCAGATGAATATATTATATTATACTCTATTAAGGCTATGTAAAACCAGAACACAAAGTAGTAAATTAAAACCACAACAGGAATGTATTCTGAACACAAGAAAAACTTTTCTAATATTAAGAGGGTTCATCATGAAATATATTCAGTGCCATTCTTTGATGGTCCTTAAAAATTAGATTAGTAGATGATCTGAGTGGTTTAGGGGCAAATAAGTCCAATAGAATTCTCTTAAAGTCCTTGCTCAGATTTTTTTGTTTGGTTTCTTTCATATTTAACAAAAAAGGATATGTAGAAAAGCGTGTGAGTATCTAAGAATACAAAGGAAAAGTAAATTATCTCACAAGAAGTTATTTTTTTCCTTCTTTAGGTGAAGAACTAGGCATAGGGAAATAAAACCACAAGAATATACTTAAATGAGAAACAGTGGATAATGAAACTGAGAGATTAGTGGATCATTTATAACATAATAGAAAGGTTACAATTAAGAGATTTGCCTACTGATAAATGTTTTGGGACGTACTGTGGCACTAACTGCTCTTCCATCCCTTTCACTGGAAATGGATTTAGAGATTGAAGGGCTCTTTAAATTTTAAGTCCCTTTTACATTTCTGTTTTATTAATCTCCATCATAAATATTAATTTATGAGCGCCGATGCCCAGGCAGCCTCAGGGTACTCACTCACAAAGGATAATGACTATCACTACGCAGTTAACCCAAACGTAGATTGAGCATAATAGAATTGGAGATTTGCTACTCGGTTTGAGGCAGGTCTAGACCTCAAAGGCACCCACTTTATTGGTGATCACATTTAAAGAAATGACACCCTAAATATGAGTAGAGCATTCAAAGGCCAGGCTGGGAGGGTGGGTTGTAGTTTTGACTTTCACAGCATAAAGAGTTCTTAGCTAAACACACATACACCTAAAGTTGTTTTTCAGTTCTTCTGCTAACTAGCTATTGTTTGACCTCTTTGCTTTCTGCAGTGCAATAAATTCTCCGCCAGGACAGTTATTTCAGACCTGGCAGAAGCCCCTGTGTAAGCAGAGGGCAGTTCCTTCTCCTCCCACCTGAGGTTTGCTGTTATCCGATGAATGTTTTCCTTGCCTCTCTGCATAGACACGTAGCTCTTAGAGATGGCAAGTGTTTGATGCTTTCCAGGGATAAAGGTGGTTACCTGACAAAAGGTTTGCAGAAATGTCACGCCCAGAGAACTTTTGCAACCTCCCACTTGCCGTCAGGAGTGATTGCCTCTTGCAAAGAACCCCAGACCCCTTCTGCTAGCACAGCCAGAAGTGCAATCAGTGCCTGCCCTCGGTCACTGGCTGCAGAGACCTCAGCAACGTCTATTAATCGGATCAGAAGCAGCACAAAGAAATATCAAAACAGTTTCTTTAAAGGGAAAATCTTAGTTAACATGAGTGTGCTACGTAAATGATGAAAGTGCAACAAAAGGAGAAAGGTTTTTCTTTAATCAGTATAGCTCATAGAATCTCAGATCTCTGGGACACAAAGCCGCCCAAGCCACCTTGGCTCTCCCCTCACAAGGAAGAGAGTCCTAGCCCATCTGGGTTGCTAGAACAGAGTACCATAGGCTGGGTGGCTTATGAAAAACAGAAATTTATTTTTCACAGTTCTGGAGGCTGCAAAGTCCAAGATCAAGGTGCCGGTAGATTTGGCGTCTGGTAAGGGCTCGCTTCTTGGTTCACAGACGCTGTCTTCTCACTGTGTCCTCACGTGGCAGAAGGGGCAAAGGAGGTCTTTAGGGTCTATTTTATGATGACACTGATCCTATTCATCATGAAGGCTCCACCTTCATGATCTGTTCTCCTCCCAGAGGCGCCCCTCTCCTAACATCATCACCTTGGGGGTGAGGATTCCAACACAGAAATTTGGGGAGAGTACAAACATTCAGTCTACGGCACAGACCCATCCATCTCGGTCCACCCAAAGTGAATAAGAGACTGGGCCAAGGAGCCAAGTTTGGTTGGCAGAATAGGGTCCTCGGACTATAGCTCCAGGCCATCTTGCCACTCCACCACCCCTGGGTGATTTAGAATGATGACTACTGTCCTGCACGTCACAAGGAGTCCCCTAAAGCTCTTCACTTTCCCCTAAGCTCATACGCTGCCCCCTTCAGGAAGCTCTCCTGGACTGTATACATCCATCTTATATTAATAGTTTTTTGTGTCCAAGCACCTATGGGGTAGGAATTACATCCACTTTCTTTTTTTTTTTTATTTCAGCATATTATGGGGGTACAAATTTTAAGGTTACATATAATGCCCTTGGCCCTCTTCCCCCCTCAAGTCAGAGCTTCAAGCGTGACCATCCCCCAGATGGTGCACATCTCACTCATTATGTATGTATATACCCACCCCCTCGTTCCCCCTCCTACCTGCCCAATAACCAATAAATGTTATTCCTATGTGTCCACTTAGGTGCTGATCAGTTAATACCAATTTGCTGGTGAGTACGTGTGGTGTTTGTTTTTCCATTCTTGGAATACTTCACTTAGTAGTATCATCCTCTTTCTATTATCTTGTTCAATATGAGATCTTATATCTTGTCCAATATAACTGAGTTAATGTCTGACTCAGTGGCTTCGACAAAAGAAAAACTAAATAAATACTTCTCATGCAAACACACTTTCCTTCATTTACACAAATCTACCGCCACGGCAGCTGAAAGAGGGCAGAGGAGAGGGAAATGCCCTAGCCATGGCAAGGTGCGATGGAGCACACGTGGTCTGTAGAGTGAGACAGACTTAGATTCACGTGCTGGTTTTTATACTTATAGAATGCATGCCTTTAGGGAATTTGCAT
Source organism: Mirza zaza (assembly GCA_008750895.1). Classification (NCBI taxonomy): domain Eukaryota; kingdom Metazoa; phylum Chordata; class Mammalia; order Primates; family Cheirogaleidae; genus Mirza; species Mirza zaza. The sequence goes on along the minus strand of VSMD01119680.1, from coordinate 24,323 downwards.
AGCTTTCTGAGCCTCAGTTTCTTATCTGTAGGAAGGAGGGTAGCAATACCTAAGCTGCCATGGCTGGCATGAGAATCCAACATGACAATAAGTAGCCCTGGCACATAACAGGTGCTCAGAAAAGGGCTCCTAGAGGCTTTTCCCTGCTTACTGGGACTTGCTTCACTTCACCACTGAAAAATAAGCATCAGAGACAATAAACTTGTCTTTATCCATTTTCTGGAAACCATCGCACACTATATGCAATAGTATTCTTACCTAACACATTGCTTGCAGCTCACTCTAGAATTTTCTTGAAAAATCATTGATCCTTTGGTATCACTTTGAAAACAAGAGCTGCTGCTTTAGGCCTGGATTTACGTGGTGTTGTGGTCTGAATGTTTGTGTCCTCGCAAAATTCATGAATGGGAGTCCACCATCATGAACGAGATTGGTGCCCTTGTAAAAGAGGCCCAGAGAGCTGCCTGGCCCTACCGACATGAAAGAGCGCAGCTAGGAAGGGCCATCTGTGAAGCACACGGAGGCCTCACACCAGATACCAAGATCTGCCGGCACTTCGATCTTGGACTTCCCAGCCTCTAGAACTGTGAAGAATACATTTCTATTGTTTGCAAATTACCCAGTCTATGGGATTTTATTATAGCAGCCTGAAGGGACTAAGACACCTGGTTCTCTTTTCCTAACCTGATATTGAATTTTTTACAAGGTCGTTAGCATGGGTTCCATTTCTAGTTTGTCGGGAACAAAATCAAAGCGTGATTTTGCATTCTAATGTAACGCCGTATATATGAAAGTGCTCTGGCAGGAGATTGTCAGCCAAGGGACAAGCCATTTTATTGCAGCAATTGTGGAGTGAAAAAGCTTAGACTCTCAGGAACCTCTGATCTTTGTCAACATGGATTTAAGTGGGATTGTCCTGTGTTTTCTTCCCTCTGTCCTTTGGTCAATGACTTTGAAAGGACAGCCAATGTCTCAAATTTTTATAAAACATTTTAAAATTGGTGGCTAAGATACTTTCAGGTCCTGTTTTTCCAGCTATAAAATTAATCTGAGAATTCAATGATTAAAGTAGATTCCTAGGTATTTATGGAAGGGAAGAGCTTTAGACTTTTCTCCAAATTCCGACTTCTACACTCTGAGAAGAATAGTTCTTTTGGTTCCACTGGCACAATTGGAAGCTAGATTGTCCATACCTTACTAGAATCTGTTCCTTCTTCTAGCTGTCATTGGATTTAGATATTACAATAATTGAGATCAATTGTCCCTAAAAACAAAGCACTTCCTAGTCCTTTTTAAGACCTTTCCTTATTGCTCTCCACCCTTAATGCTGTCATAGTCAACGGATTATTTTTAGGCATAGAACTCCTATATTTTTTCCAGAGTGTGAAAATTTAATTAACCCTGCCTACAGGTGCTTGCCAAGTTCTATAGTGCTTTTTTTTGATCTCGTGTTTTAGATCTTCATTCATAAGGGTTTTTTAATGTTCCTTTACAACCTTGGTTGATTCTGGCTGCTGCTGTGTTCTGAATAATAGTTACAGAGCTGTCAAGGATGCTGTATTTTCCCACACAGTTATACGGGCGATGTTTCTATATTTTGCCCAGAGTTCAGCTTTTCTGATGGTCCCTCGAAATGAGCTTTTCCTTCCCGTCTGTTTCAACACCTGCCTCCGCCTCCCTGGCCAGCTTGTTTGTTGCCCGAGTCCTTGGGGAGGCTGCCTACTTTCTGGCTGTGCCTCCGGGGCCCCTGGGGGAAGAGATACAGGAGGGAGGCATCATGCATTGGCCATGATTAACCAAAATAGCCACGAAAACAACAAAACTGCTCTTTATGTTGAAAATCTGGAAGAGACATTTTTTAAACGTAGATTAATCTGATGTTAAAAAACATCTGGCCCTGTAATCCCAGCACTTTGGGAGGCCAAGGTAGGAGGATCGTTTGAAGCCAGGAGTTTGAGACCAGCCTGGGCAATATAGCAAGACCCCATCTCTACATAAAATTAAAAAATTAGCCAAGGGGGTGGCACACACCTGTAGTCCCAGCTACTTGGGAGGCTGAGGCAGGAGGATCACTGAAGCCCAGGAGTTCAACCCTGCAGTGAGCTTTGATCATGCCACTGTACTCTAGCCTGGGTGACAGAAAAAAATATTGTCTCTAAAAGCAATTAATTAGTTAAAAAATAAAAATACAAAACATCTGTTTCCCCTATTTACATACTCTCTGTGCCAGTGTGATAGATTGACTTCTGTCATGTATGAAATTTGGAAACCCTTCACTCTTCTAAATTGTAGTCAGAAATATTTTTTAAGCTAGTCAGGTGTGGATTTTGGAGCTTGGTGGAGGGGGGGGAGACATTAACATTAGTTAATCAGCTTAACAATAACCAACAACCCTCAGACCAACTATTTTTTGAATTATAATGAACAAAGGCAATTACTTTTTTGAGTAATCACACACACGCACCTGTATATTACAACATATTATCTGCTATCATTTTATCTGTATTGTTCTTAATAGACTGTAAGTTTCTTGAGAGCAGCACCTTCTAAAAATACAGGATGGTCTTGAATGGCTTTGTAAGTTCAAGAGGAGTCTAGAGTGTTGCCCGGCAATTAAGAAAGGCAACGCAATTTTAAGTCGCTTCTACAGAAACACAGGGAACAGGTCATGGGAGGAGCGAGCCTGCCCGGCCTTTTCCGTGTGGAGCACAGTGTCGAATCTGCGGAGTTACCAGCTAAACTGACCTCTGAAAACCTTTTAGTTTGCCCAGAAGAGGCTTTCGGGTGAAGGCTCTAGACACTCTGTCTATGAGCAACAGAAAACATAGAGACGTTTACCTTGAAGTAGAAAAGACAGAGAGAGGACATGATCAGTTCTTAATTAGTTCATATCAAGGCATTTGTTCAACTTTCACTAAACAAACGTTTGTTGAACATCTTCTGTGAGCCACTAACTGTGCTAGATTCTAGGGAAACCAAGGAAAGGGCAGAGGACCAGGTTATTACTTTTGCAAAACTTAGAGTTAGTCAAGGGATCCAGACAAATCGATTTTCCTGGGGGCAACATGATTTGGATTACTGTGGAAATAAAAGAAGGCCATTTGCCTTATTATTTCTTAATTCTGTGTCTTTATGTTCCTATTGAACTGCTTTTAAAAAAAAAAAAACTCCCTGAAGAAGAGGCAGCTATGCCCCGTTTGAGCTGTGCAGTAGTCTGAGCTGTGATGGAGCCTTTTACAGGCATGGGCATCAGTAAGTCCCTTCCTGGGGAAGGGACATGGTGACTTCTGGACGCAGAGACCTGCGAGATGCAGAGGAACTTATCGGAAGGCGGCAGGGTCATTGGTATTCGCGTCCCTGGGGCGTGACGATGTGTTAAGCCTACAGGGAGAGTGGATCTTGTCAGTCCTGGAACTGCAGCTCTTGCTGGCGGAGAACTTGCAGGTGGAGGGCCCACAAAGGTGCGGAGCCAGAGGTCAGGGGGTCTGGACTCTAGTTCTGCCTTGACCTTGACTTAGCTCTGGGGCTTTGGGCAACGCATCGAGCTCTTGAGACTCAGCTTCCTTTCCTGGCAGCATATCGGTGGCCTGAATTCTCTCCAACCTCCTGTCCCGCCTGAACTTGGCATTGCTACGTCACACCTTGGGTGTAACATTAACATTTTAGTAAATTTCCCAGGGAACAATGTAATTTAAGAACCACTGCTCTGGGATTCTAAGGCAGTAAAAGGTCCATTTACCTTTTTATTCTTAATTCTGCACCGTTACACTTCTACTTAAGTGTTCTTTCCCTCAAACAACATTTTCCCCTAAAGCTGAAATCTCTGTATCTGCCTTTTTCCCTGCAGTCCCTTTGGGAATGCCTGGCAGTGACGCTCTTTGCGTGTGAGTGGGTTTTACTGCAGGTTAGAGAGAATCGTCTTCTTCGACCCCGTAGGGACAAAGCCTACCTCGCTCAGAAACAATGCCCAGGCTGTGCCACCGAGTCTCCGAGGGCATCAGGGGACCGGAGGAGCTGACACTTCCTTTCTGATTCTTTGGGAGGCCCACACAGGAAACGTAACCCCTGCGGCTTATCTAGCACAGACCGGCATTATCAGACACTTAGCGGAGAAGTCGGATAGTAGCAGGAGCCCTCTCTTATCACTCGTCACCTCTTTATTACGGTTCTGAGCCAGAGCCACACACGCCACCGGGCCCAGCGAGCTGCCTTTGATGGACGCAGGGTGCGGCGAGCAGCAGAGGCGAAGTCTAGTTCAGCCCTGCGCACACCCGCCCGAGCCTATTGGGATTTTAAGCTGCAAGATCTCCACAAACGCATAGGTCTGTGCACCAGCGAAGCCATCTCTGTCTTCTTACTAAGTATGAAATGTTGCATTATCATTGCGTGTCCCGTCTTTCTGCAAATCCAATGTATTTTTCTTGGGCAAAGGGATTGATACTCCCTATATGTCCTGGCACCGAATAATAATAATTATAATCATTATAGCTAATATTGATTGCCTACCTATTGTATACCAGGCTCTTTTCTGTGTGATTTTCAAAGACTATCAAATTTAATCCTCAACAACAGTCCTGTGAGAGAGATGTTTATTGTGTCCATTTTATAGATTAGCAAACCGAGGCACAGGAAATTTGACTTAATTTGCCCCCTATCATAGAACCACTAAGTAGCAGAGCCGGGAGTCAAACCTACAGCGTCCGAATCCTTACCACTATACCTCACTGCTGTTTCACCTGCTGAGAACTCAAATGCTGAAAGTTACAAATAGGTTGCCGAAGTTCCCACTTGGGAATGGCTTAGAACTTACAGTAGAAGGTAGGCATCCAGCTCTGGGGACTGTCCCGTTTGCTCTTTACCCCCTCTTTTATTTCAGATGGCAAAATAAGGCCAAATCCCAGGAGTCAAACCAGTTGTCCTGAGTTCTCCTTCCAGAGGTGACGTCAGTTGTCGTGTTCTTAAACCGGTCTTCACTCTGGACGTGACAACACTGCTTCCCCACCAGACTTTCCCATTGCAAGCTTCACGGTACATCACTGCCGTGAGCAGGTGACCCCGTGCACAGGCTGGCTACTGTGCAGGAAGGGTGTAGAGGCACACACCGTACCCGTAGGTCACAGTGGCGTTCGGCACGAACTCAGCCTGGAGAACGGGCAGGAAGTCCTCGAGACAGCCTGCTCAGCATTCCGCAGGGAAAGAGAATGGACCAGACGAATTATGAAACATGAGCCTGTCACCGTGACTATATGATTACGGAAAATTTACAATTTGTAATGTCAAGTGGCGACTTAATTTAAAAATAAAAAATCGCTGCAGGCTGCCATCCCACAAATAATGTGTAGCTTGTGGCGAGGCCAAACATTCCTCCGAATGGTAAGGAAATAAAAATGTGAGAATGACAAAACGGCTTGGCGCGGGAAGATAAGGATCCCAAGCATGTCCAGTCACTTTCAGACCGATTTCTAATATGCCACCAAATGTTCTATCGTGTTTGGAGCAAACTCGAAGCCTTATTAAATTAAGAATTCCATGTGACATTATTCCAAGCAGGCCTTCTGCTTCTCATTATTCTGCTGCACATCTCTGAACAGGAGGGGAAAAATAAGAGGAAAACGGAAGTTAGAGAAGGCGCCCTGTGACTTGTAGCCACCTGGCCCGCCCCGTGTGGCTGAGTGCCACAGCTGGTCCTCAGCACTGGGGGGTGGCATGTGAGTCCCAGCAGAATCCCCTCTCCTGCCCAGTGACACCTCCAGGCATCCTCAGAGTGCGAAATCTTGGAACAGGCCATTAAGGAGAATATATGATCTCCATTTATCTCCGAATGTAAAAAGAAATGAAATGGAGCCACTAAAAACAACAACAACAAAAAAAAAAAACAACTGCTAGTTTTCTGGAAAGCATCTTTGTTTTTTAATCCCACAGGTTTTTTTTGTTTTTTTGGTTTTTTTAAAACATGCATTTAGATCATTTGCCAAGATATAAATGCCAATCCACATCCTGGTGCAAATTTGATTTTCATTGATCGGAATTCAGAGTTTAGGATTTTTTTTTTTTAAGGTGGAAGTGAAAAACTCAGTTGTGAAATCGGCTTGAAGATGTATTAAATAAAACCATACTTTTTCTTCTGGCTGAACTCATTTTTTAAAATAGATCATGGACCTGTAATTTTAAATCCTGAATACAATTCAGTTGAATTCTGAATATGGACTCTAAAATTGATACCGGGAAAAAAAATTGGTTACATTTCTTATGATCTCTGGCTTAACTTACATGTTCCAAAAGAACTCAGATTTCTTGAATTTCCCACCCTGCCAACTGTTTTAGAGTGTAAAGATCAAATGGTATTTACTTTCCATATGTTCTTATGAAATTGTAGCCTTCTATATGGGTAGTCTCTACATTTACAGAATTTATAGAGTCTTTGGATGTATTATCATGTTAGCTTCATTTTTAAAAGAGGACAACCTGCTGAAAATAACTAGACCCTTTTCCTGACTCTTTCCCCACACAGAGGATATTTCTTGGCTATTTTTAAATGATCTTGCTGCTCCTTGTAGATCTTGTATCTAGAGAAAAGAAAGAAACCACCTGAACCCAATTGAAATTCAAAATTCTTAACTTCTTGAATGGCGTGAAAAAAAAAAAATCAGATACCAGTGTATGACTTTATAAGCTGTAAAAATCAGTCTTCAAGAAATTCATGAGAATTTCTGCTTAAAATGTAGAAAACATTTCCATTATAATAGAATCTATCTTTCTGAATAGATGGTTTTATATGTTAAGGGAGGAAATGATGACATTGGGCTTCATTCTCAATAGAAATCTTAAATGAACACTCACATAGAACTCCTTGGATTTGTGAGAACTTAGCCACGCTGCCCTCTTTGGAAGGGATTCAATAATTGGGACTAAAGATGGAAACTCCAGAAGGGGCCCTGTGGCGGCTATTTATTTCTCTGCCTTGAAAGTTCGCTGGGGCTTGGTGGTGCTTCTGGATGTCTTAACACCCTCATTCTTTGCATTCTTGTGCATTAGGACACAATTCTCTTATTTGCCGATGTAAGGAAGCATCTAAGTGGAAGATATGTGTTCTCAGTGAGCTCCAAGTGAGACAAACTCCCTGTCCTAAGTGCTACAGTCAAAGCTCTGTTTCAAAAGCAATTGGCGAACCACAAAGGAAACAATGTACATTATGCTAGCCTTTGAAGGAGATGGCAGTAGGAAGCTTGCAAATAAGTATCTTTAATTTTGGCTTCTAAATTGCTGACTGATATTGGCACTGTCTTTGTGTTGCTTTTTATGGAGGACTGGAATTGCTCCTGGTACTGCGTTGGCATTAATCAATACCCATTATGAAAGGGAACAGCCTATGACATCATCATCCTCCCCCCTTGTCCAGGCCTTAAGGGATCCAGACAGGATCACTCCCTACAGTGAAATCTCAAGTATCGGGACCAGTCTGGCTGCAAATGCCCCCCCTTGATGAGGTTTACGCTGCCTCACAGGAGATCAGTGGTCACAGTCTGCCAGGGCACAGTGACAAATATTTCCCGATACACAGTCTCATTTTCTCTTCTGTTCTATGTCTTCACATCACTTTTATTTAATGCTCGTTATGCAAAAGCAGAAACAGGACAAAATTGGGTTGAATATATTCCCCTTCACTGTGGTTTTCAAATCTCTGCAGCCAAGAATTTCTTCTTGTAACCACACACGATAAACAGACACCTAAAAGGAGAAATGCAGAGTTGATTTCGTTGAGCAGCAAATTTTTACCACACATTGTATTCAGTCAATCAAATAAAGGGACCGATTGATACCAGAAAATTGCATGAGATAAAGGGAATCTTTATGCTAAAAAAAAAAAAAAAATCTCCTGCTACAATGGAAAGTTTCATTGGGCATTACAGTGTTACACAGAAAATGGGTTTTAATGGAGGGAGAGAAACTAAAATTAAAGAGCATCGGTGTGCTGCCTCTTGAACTTTTCTGGGAAAATGGTCTGAATAACCAAAGTTGGAAGTGGTAAGATTGGTGAGATGGAATTTTTTGTACACAAAAATAAACATGCAAGTACTTTTGGTTGACAGTAAATATTGTGATAGGGGAACATCTTCCTTTGATGTCTTTATTTCTCTGTTTCTTTTGGTCCAATAGCCAAGTTCAAGTCCCATCATTGGTGCAGTGGGTGAGTCTAAATCATGGCCAGGGCTGGGGTGAGCACTACCATCTTGGTGACCTCTCTTCCTTGAAGGAAGTCACCAAGCTCTCACTGCCTGTGCCACCAAGCGGACATGCAGGCTGTGTTAATGAAGACATGCTCCAGCTGAATTCTCTACTAAGTCGTTGTTTCAACAGATGTCTGCCGAGCACACACACCGTATGCCAGGCACTCCTCGAAACAGCAGAGATAAAGCAGGAATAAAACTCACCCGTGCCCGCTCTCAGAGGAGTTCCATTTCGAAAGGACCCAGAGCAGACAGAAAATAACAAACAAATGCAAATCTGAACTATTTTAATACATTGCATGATGGGCAATGGCATAAAGAAAAATAAAGCCATCTGGGAGGATAGATAGTAATGGCAGGAAAAGGATGTGGTTTCTACTGGGTGCTCCTCTTGGAGAGAAGAGACGCTATCTGGGGGAAGAGAGTTCCAGGCAGAGGGAACAACATGTGTGGCAGCCTGGAGGAGGGAGCTTGGCTTGTCCCGTGACTGGAATAAAGGGAGGGAGAGAGAAGAAGAGTGGAAGGAGACGAGATGGCATAGGGAGGAGTCAGCCAGATACTGTTGGATTTTTAGGCTGGTGTATGCAATTTGGAATTTACTCTTAATTAGATGGGAAGATATTGGAGGGATTTGAGCTGAAGCATAATGCAGTCTGGTTTGTGACTTTTTTTTTTTAATTTTTTTTTTTTTTTTTTTTTTGAGACAGAGTTTCACTTTATTGCCAGGCTAGAGTGAGTGCCGTGGCGTCAGCCTAGCTCACAGCAACCTCACACTCCTGGGTTCAAGCAATCCTGCTGCCTCAGCCTCCCAAGTAGCTGGGACTACAGGCATGTGCCACCATGCCTGGCTAATTTTTTCTATATATATTAGTTGGCCAATTAATTTCTTTCTATTTATAGTAGAGATGGGGTCTCGCTCTTGCTCAGGCTGGTCTCGAACTCCTGAGCTCAAACGATCCGCCCACCTCGGCCTCCCAGAGAGCTAGGATTACAGGCTTGAGCCACCGCGCCCCGCCTGGTTTGTGACTTTAAAGGACTCTCAGACTGACTGCATCATGGGCAGTATACTAAAGGAAGCCAGGTCCTATAGCCCTAGTTGTTTTTAGCCGTCCCCTACTTGGGCAACATAGACAGCGTGTTCATGAGACTTGCAGATAGTATAAAACAGGGGAAATAACGACGTCAAGATCTAAAAAGGCTACTTCTTAGCTCTTGAAACCCGGCCAAATAGCAACCTCCACTGCCCCTCCCCCAGCACCCCCCTCCCCCACTGTATGGTTAGTCCCTCCCATGTGGCTTGTCGTGAATGTTGGGCGCACGCCCACCTCTGGTACCACCGTGCTCTGTGATTCGTGGGCTTCCTTGTCCTTCTCCTCTTTGACACTTTTCCTGTCCATCCCCCAGGGCTGGGGTTCGACAATGTCTCTTTGAATCAGTGAGTTCTTTAGCAATCTGTTGGCACTGATCAACACCACTAAGATCAAATATATTAAAAATCAACTGCTTGTGTGTAAGATAAATAAAGCCTCCCTTTGCAATAGTCCAGGTTGAAAAAAGAGTTCCGTTTTTTAGCAGACCTTGAAATAAAAATCACATGGAGGCATAAGTGTAATATAGCTGCTTTAAAAAAAAAAAAAGTTAATGAGGTCTTATGGTCTATACAGGCTTGGGTGATATGCTGATCAGAACAAAAGCATCCTATGGTATACATAATGCTGTACTAACATGCCTGGTTTGTGTGTGTGTGTGTGTACATGTGCACACATGTGTGAGGAGAATCATCATCTCCTGTTGTATCAGAACAAGGGCCCAGCCAGAAGACCCTAAATCTGAAGTCGTGAGTCCAGTAATTGGGAAGCAGAAGATGTCACAGTTAGAAACAATTTGCACAGAGGCGTGGTGTTTCATGGTCCTTGACTTTGTAACTTTGTAACTTGGTCTTAGGCTTTGTTACTCTCTGAAGAAGAAAGCCATTTGTGTATGTGTACACTGCAGAATATCCTCAGAATGAGAGGGAAGACCTTAAATAATCACCTTTAAGGAAATATGCATGGATGCTTCCAAAATTCAAACAAAGAGACAAAGATTTGGGGTAAAATTACCCTGGAAAGCTTTGCTTGACCTAGACCCTGAACTCTGGGGTTTCCCATCATGCTATTTGCTGTGTGTCCAGAGTATGCATTCCCTGTTATTTCCTTCAAGAAAATACATGACCACCCTAGGTTATCATTATGAATTGAATGCATTTTTTCATCCCATTTTCTCACTCCATGCGCGCATAATTCAACCAAAGAATGAACTACTCACGATTGGTTATAATACGAAATGGCAAATCAGTCCTGCTGCTTGAATACAGTCTATTTATTACTGACAATTACTGTAGTCTGAAGAAGTCATAAATAGACAGACGTGGCAGAAATAGTCAACGTCTCTGTCACATGCCTCATTGTAATGATTCAGTTCTACTAACAGTATCCTAGAGAGAGAGAGAAAAGTTACAAAGCGCTGAACTTGTGAGTGTCTACGTAATTTTTAACAGGCATCATGGGATGCTAATTTTATCTTATATTTTGGCTTTTCCTCGTCAGAAGCAATGCGATCTTGTCATTGGAATGATAAAACAGGAATTCTACCTTCTGCTTCAAGTCAAGCCGAGAGCTTCATATTTTTAGAAGAGTCCACTTACCTTATAGATAGAAAACAATCTACTCCTACAAAATAAACCACCATCTGTCTACCACTTGTGCCCACTTCTGTGTGACCCCGAATAAGTCATTTAACCTGTCTGAGCTTCACTTTCTTCTGTAAAATTAAGGAGTTAGGTCATACACATTTTCTGGCTCTATAAAGTTCTTTAATCCTTATTACAATACGTGTATTGACATTGACCTTAAAGACCATTGCCTGTCTCTATTTTCATAGCACCTTAGTTTTTCATTCGTCACTGCATGTCGCTAGTGTCAGAGACAGACAGATGTATTGTCACTGTCTTAACAAAATACCGTAGACAGGGTGGCTTAATCAACAGGCATTCATTTCCAAAGTCAAGATGTCAGCAGATTCTGTTGCTGGTGAGGGCTCTCTTTCTGGCCTGCAGACGGCTGCCTTCTTGCCGTGTCCTCACATGGTGGAGACAGGAAGCTCTGGTCTGTCTTCTGAGGATAATCATCTCATCCTGCTGGGTTCACCCTCGTAACTTATCTAAACCCAATCACCTCCCAAAGGCTCCACCTCCAAATGCCATCATCACACTGGGGGTTAGGGCTTCAACATATGTGAATTTGCCAGGGAGATACAATTCACAGTCGTCATACGAAATTTCCAAATTCTTATAAGGAGGCAAAAGTTGCTACAAGAAACATCATAGAGTGATGTAAGGGCACTCTAGCCACACTGTCTGGGTTTGAGTTTCAGTCCTGCCATTTGCTAACTCTATGACTCTATTTCTTATCTGCTGCTGTGATCTGAATGTCCGTGTCCTCAGAATTCGTATGTTGAACCTGGGCCCCAAGGTGATGGTATTAGGAGGTGGGGCCCCTAAGTCACAAGGGTGGGTGGAGCTCTCATGAAAGGTATTAGTGTCCTTTATAAAAGGGACCCCAGAGAGGTCCCTTGCCCTCCCACCATGTGAGCGCACAGAGAGAAGGTGGCTGTCTGCAAACAGGAAGAGTCAGCCCTCGCTGGAACCTGGTCATGCTGCTGCCCTGATCTTGAACTTCCAGCCTCCAGAACAGTGAGAAATAAATTACTATTATTTATAAGCCACCCATTCTATGGTGTTTTGTTATAGCAGCCTGAGCAGACTAAGACATCTATGAAATGGGCATGTTATAGGATTAAGTGAATTAAGATAGACAATGTGTTTGGTGCAATGTCCGGCGCACAGTGAGAATGTGTTAAATCTTAGTTATGACCTTGCTACTGAAGCATCTATGCATAAAACCAGTCACATTCTAAGAGCTGTAGGGGAGTTAAACAGATAAAAGTGAAAGCAAAGCATTAAACATAAAAAATTGGCTCCCAGATCCAAACAATTGTGATGTGTGAAAAAAAAAATGTAAAAGAACAATGAATGATCTCACAGGCCAAGTGCAAGGTACTTTGTCTAAAAAAGAATGCTCCCATGGGAGAGCCCAGTGTTTAGTTTCTGACATCCTATTAATAACACGAAAATATCCTTTAGACATAAATGGTTTTCCACTACACGCCTACGATACTAAAGTTCAGGCTCTGTGAATTTGGGATGCAAAAATGTGGATGGGCCAGATTTGGGTGCAACCGAAGGATATGGTGTATGGTAGGGTCTTACCTCCTAGAAAGAATTTCTATAATCATCTTAAAATCCGCATTCTGGATGAAAGAGTTTAATACAATGTCTCAATGATCAGGCGTTGAGTGGTGGGTGAAGACAGGCAGGGTGGAGGAGAGCCAGGGAAGGTGGTCAGGTAAAGAACCTCATCTTAGCTTTTGAGGATGGGATCCTCCTAGCGAAGCCAAAATATTTGGATGGAGAAGATAGCACGGGGTCAGTATCACCAAAGTTTTGCTCCCACCAAAAAATGCCTATGTGTTAGAAGAATGTTAAAATGCCTGACTTCTTTTTTTCCACCCTACTGGTTTCACAAAGATTGGGTGTGGCTTCGTGGCCGCGTTACAGGTGATGGCTTTTCTCAATTGCTATAAACCCTTCACAACTTTGAAAATCCTGCTCCCCTTCGGAGAGAGGGGAGAGATTTGGGACCATGGAGAGATGGTTACTGGAGTTTTCACTGGCTTCCTTAATACTGTCCATCGTGTTATATGAACCAGGTCAGATGTACATGCAGGGGTACAGTTTCAACCCAAATTTTAAAAACATTTCGTAGGATTTTGAAACAGGTATTCTTCTAGTTAATTGCTACCTTTTTTTTTTGAAACAGAATCTCACTCTGTTGCCCGGGCTAGAGTGCCATGGCATCAGCCTATCTCACAGCAACCTCAAATTCCTGGGCTCAAGCAATCCTCCTGCCTCAGCCTCCCAAGTAGCTGGCACTACAGGCATGAGCCACCATGCCGGGCTAATTTTTTTTATATTTTTTTAGTTGGCCAATTAATTTCTTTCTATTTTTAGTAGAGACGGGCATCTTGCTCTTGCTCCGGCTGGTTTTGAACTCCTGAACCTGAGGGATCCTCCCGCCTCGCCCTCCCAGAGTGCTAGGATGAGCCACAATGCTAATTGCTACTTTTTAAACTTATTGATCATATATATACACACATACATACAACTTTTATGTGTAATAATTATAAATGTAATTGTGATGCATTTTCTATATTCCAAGTCCAGTGATAATATATTATCTTTTGAGATATCTGTGCCACAAATATGTTTCTAAAGGTTCTAAGATATTTCTAAGTCCTCTTTCTCTCTTGGACTCTTCCTTTCAAATTGTTTACACTGTTACTACCCAAAAATAAAGAGGGGCACATAATTGGAAAATACAGCCATCTGGGTGCTTATTACCTCATTAGCACAATGATGAATGAACAGCTTCCTAAGTAAAATGATACCCAACTGCAGTATAAACAAAGTGGCAGACAACTGGCTCCTTTAACTCATCACGCTAGAGCAGGGATTTTCTTTTCAACCCTTCCTGCCAAGGGACTCTTTGTCTGCACGTCACCTGTACTCATTAATGCCATCTCTGAACCCTGCTTATCTTAAGCAATCGCAATGAGTTTAGAAGCAAATATGGAAAAAAAAAAAAAATCAGACATTACAGTACCTCCCCCTCAGCATTGAACTAGATGTCACTTTGGAAATTAAGACAAGCCTCTTAATTCTAAAAGCCAGCCAGCAAAAGCAAAGGTGTCTGTCAATAGCCTATAAAGACACTAAATAGAATGCTTTGGGGATCGAATGGGGAATTAGGGGGACCTGTCATTTATACATGTACTTGAAATCTTTTCTTTACAGAAACCATTCTGCTTTGTTTTACAATATTCTTGACTGATACTCATGACATACACATAGCAGAGCCCAGAGTTTTGCACATAGTAGATACTCGATAACAATTAGTCAAATGAATCAATAAATAGATAAGTGAATGGGTTTCATTCTGCTTCCAAAGGTCAGGTTCCTAAAACTCTGATTTTTTTTTAACTGCTATTCACAGTATCAGAGCTAGAGGTAGAGGTCAGGGGTGGCATGGGGTCATTTAGGCTAGAGATGCCATTTGGCATTCATCCATCCAACAAGGATTTATTGAGCCTAATGTGTACCAGGCACTGTTCCAGGCTCAGGCAATACCCCAGAGAGCAAAACAGACAGCAGAAATCCTGTCTTCACAGAATTCCCAGCCTCATACAGGGAAACAGACAACAGACAAATAAACACGCCACGTAGTATGGGAAGTGATGAGAACAAAAGGGAAGCATAAACCAGTGATGGAGAAGAGGAAGTGTTGGAGGCAGTTTTAGATGGGATGGCTCCTTTTCAGTAGCAGGTGAGCTGAATTCTCCCTGTTGTAAAAAAGTCTGTTGACTAAGGTGACAGTAATCACTTGTTGTAGAGTGGTTTGCAATTTACAGTGTGTTTGCACACAGAACCTCCTTGGAACCGGTCTGTAGCAAGTTCAAAGGCCCGGATAGTCCTCATCCTTTCAGTGATAAAACTGAAGGTCAGAAACTGATTAAGTAGCTTGGCCAAGGCCATACACCCGAGAGCACTGGTGCCCAGCTGTGGCTCCAATTTCCTGTCCCTTTTGCCTGGTGGGGTGAAAGAAGTGTCCGTCGTTGTCAACCCTGCCAACGGGGGAATGAAGAAGCTTGTGCTGTTGTGTTTATGTCCTGCTCAGAATAGCTCTTTCCTGGAGTTAGATGTTTGCAGTTCCTGGTTGGTTGGTTGGTTGGTTGGTTGGTTGGTTGGTTGGTTGGTTTTCTCCCCAGGAGGAATAAAAGTACAGCATACGTTTATTATTAAATAAAATCTGTGACGAGTATTAAGGTACAAAAAGAGAGAAGAATTGGGGGAAATTGAAGAGTCTTCCACCAATATCAGCATCAATGTGTTCAACCCTCCCATCTTTAACAATCTCAAGTCACACACTAGCTAGAGAGCCACGTACATTTGTCATCTGGGCTGTCACCTGACTTGGTATCTGTCACACTGAATCCCTTCTTGGTGATGAGAGTCTCTACCAGGAAGAATAAGTCATCCCAGCTGTACTGAAATTTTTTTAAAAAACTTTTTTGAGAGCCAAGACTTCAGTTGAGCCCACAGAGACAATTCTTTTCCTACGTAGAAGGATGCATGTGTAAAACCTCAAAGCACATTGTCAAACACAAAGCTTTCCTTTTAAATGCACTCAGCCACCATTTAGGTCAAAGCCGTGGAAGATTATTGCCTGCTTTTCTTTTCCCTTTTTTGAAATGAGTGGAGTATTTTTCTTCATCTCCTAAAAACAAGCAAGCAAGTAAAAAAGAAATGATCAACACATATTTACTCAAAATATGGCATTATGTTACGTTAGTGAGATGCTGACCTAAAACAAGCACACTCAGCAGGGTACACCAGAGAAAATACAGATTTTAGAAACAGAGGCAGGTTTGAATTCTAGTTCTGCTCATGGAGTGACCTTGGGCAAGGTACTGAGCCTTTGAGCCTCGGGTTCCTCTTTTGTAAAATGGGCAAAACATTTGCTCTGAAATATCACCATGGGGACTCCATGAACTGTAGACTAAGTGTCTGGCACATATTAAATAGTCAATAAATGGCACCATTATGGGGCTAGTATGTGGCAGTTATACAGCCGTTTGACCTTCCCTCCAGGGCAATGAAGACCTTGACCTGGGCTAGGCTCCCCCAAATCCAGAGGGGGAGTGGGCAGGGCTGCACCCCAAGAGCACATGTAGAGCCAAAGGAAGCATGAGCACCCCCCAAGTCTCAGAGAGTAAGGACCACCTGAAAGACCCACTGAAGAAAGGCAGGAATCAAAACCAAAATGAACCGTCTGCAGAGGTGATCGGGCAGATTGCAGTGAGTGGTTCAGGTGACAGAGCTGAGAAGGGCTACCTAAGACACAGTCACAGGAGAGAGAAGATGGAATGAAACTTTCTAAAGGACTTCACAGCCAGAGCCATGGGTGGGGCCGGGCCAGGTGAGGCGACCACAGGGTGTGTGCGGGGCTCGATGCGCCCAAAGCTCGTTTCCGTCTTGGAGAGACTGCGCATGTGTAAGGGACCTGCCGTCGGTGCCCTTCCAGATCATGGTTTCTTCTCCAAGTCTGGGCCTTCAGCAGAGGTTAAACTCAGACAATGTTGTGTTTGTTCTCTGGATACAAATTACCAGTGTTGGGAAACCACAGAGCCCGAGCCAGCCACCCAACTGGAGCTCTTTGTTTGCGGTGCCTGGTCCCTGTCTCCAGGGGCTACGAGGGACCTCTGAGGTCAGGAGTCCGGCCGCCCACCCGGAGCAAGGGATTCCCACCACTGCAGGAGCACAGGTGGTCCCCGACTTCTGCAGGGACGCTCCCAGCGACAGGACGCCCCTCTGCCTCCCAGAAAGCCATCGCGTCATCGGGCAGCTCTGAGCTGTGCAAAGCCCTTCGTGCAGTTGCTGTAAAATCTGCCCATTGCTAAGCCCCCTTCCTGTCCCCACCACCTTGCAGTGGTTGGTCCTACTGTCACGCGCATCTCATCCCTCAGAGAACATCTCTCCAGGTAGCCGGCTCCCGCCTTCCCGCCACGACAGCTGTCCTTTTTGGGGCTAAACATGGCCATTTCCGTCAAATATTGAAGCTGGCCCTGAATGTTT
This sequence comes from Mirza zaza, assembly GCA_008750895.1. Lineage (NCBI taxonomy): Eukaryota > Metazoa > Chordata > Mammalia > Primates > Cheirogaleidae > Mirza > Mirza zaza. Next base: position 7,304 of record VSMD01119680.1, on the reverse strand, counting down.
CTTCATCCAGATTGACACAATCAAATTTGCAAACAACCAAAATAAAACACGAGCCATGGAATGGAACCCCGGACTCCACACCATGTCTTGAAAACGTTGGCCCTATGAATACCCTGTGAGAACACTGTCATTTGTTTTATATGCTAATATAGTGTTTGCTCTTAGGTCTGCCATACCATAGTTCAGTCTCTGTTCAGGTTGCCGTCAATGAAGTTCAGGATGTGTGGGTTTTGGGTTTGGATTTTTTATTTGTTGGTTGGTGTGTTTTTGGTTTTGTTTTGTTTTGTTGAGACAGGGGGTCACTCAGTTACCGGTGCTAGAGTGCCATGGCATCATTATAGCTCACAGCAACCTCAGACTCCTGGGCTCGAGCCATCCTCCCACCTCAGCCTTCTGAGGAGCTGGGACAACAGGTGCACACCACCATTTCCAGCTAATTTTCCTATTTTTTTTGTAGAGACAGGGTGTTACTATATTGCTCAAGCTAGTCCTGAACTTCTGACCTCAAGTGATTCTTCCGCCTTGGCCTTCCAAAGTGCTGGGATTACAGGCTTGAGCCACCATGCCTGGCCTGTTTTTTGGTGTTTTGTGTTTTTTTTAATATTAATTGCTTTTCTCACCCTCCATATTTGCAGTTATTTTGGTTCAATCTCCGTTTCACATTGTTAAATCCATCTGTCTCTCTTCCCCTACCTTTTCCAATCCTGCTTTTTAGCTCTCTCTTTAAGTTGCTGTCATTTTAAAATTTTAAAGTCATAAACTTGGCCAAGGGATAATAAAAGTATTTATCAGTACATACCCAAGTGCAAGCCCCTGTGCTACACAACCAAAGATCAGTGACGCTCTTATTAGACAACCACTATTACTATTGTTAATAATATCGAGCTTTACTGATTACTGCCATTATCAGTTAATAATATGAACTTATCAGACTGTGGGCATTATTATGACTGTCAGAACTCATCACCAGCATATTGGGTACATTACTCGTTATTTAATATATTATTTCATTCATTGACATTGTTTGCATGTGGTTATTTTACCAATTATAAGTCGACGTATGGTAAGGGTATGCTTTTTCATCTTGTCCTCAAGTATATCAGGAGAAACTCTGTAAAACGTCTCACTGAAACCACAGCGTGTCCCATCCAGTAGCCCTGGCAAAAAGAAGATGACAACAACACGTCCCCCAGCTTCTGACAACAGAGGCATCTCCTGTCCCTTCCTTGCTTGGGCGGAGCGGAGGTGGCAGCTGAGTCACTGGGTGGGGTTTTCACGTTGACCCCATTGGCTCCTTCCCAGTATGCGTGAAGGTGCTCCAGGGCAGGGGCAGGTGTCGTGTCTCTAGGTGGTCGAACCTCACCTGCCGCCAAGTTCACCTGCCAGGCTCTTGACCCAGTCATGACCAGTGTCTCTCTACGGCGTCTGCCTGTCCTCCCTCCCCCAGCCCCAGTTCATGCCCACCCCATATCCTACGCATGTATCTACTCATGTTTCATTACCAGTTCCCCAACCTGGAACATCAAGTTCAGGAGTATAGAGTCCCAACTTTTGGGGAGTCTTTTTTGTTCACTAACTGTATCCTTAGTACTAAAGCTAGTGCCTGACATGTTATAGGATCTCAGTAAGTTGAAATAAAGTCATTAAATGAATGAAGAGGGATCAGTTATCTAATTGAGAGGATTTGGCTAGACCCCTCTTTGGGTGTCTTCAGATTGTTGTTACAATTACAGAATCCCTCAAGCACCAAAGACCCTAATGGCAGAGAAGAGCAAAGGCTGCTCCCAAGCCTGGGCACAGTGCCCTACAGAAAGCCAGATACTCACGCTTATTGTTATTATCGAGATATAATTCACGTACCACACAATTCTCCCACTCAAGCATGCAATTCAGTGATTTGTAGTACATTCACAGAGTAATGCAACTATCACCACAATCAATTTTAGAACATTTTTATCATTCTCCCCCATAAAAAAGACCCTGTACCCATTAACTATCATCCCCCTACACGCTCACCCCATCCTCTCAGCCCAAGGCAAACACTGATTTACTTTCTATTTATATAGACTTAGTTTGTACTTTTCCTATAATGGAATTTTACAATATGTAGTCTTTTATAACTGACTTTTTTTCACTTGGTATAACGTGTTTGAGATTCGTCCATGTTGTGACTTATGTCAGTACTTAATTCCTTTTTGTGGCTGAATAATATTGTATTATTTGGACAGATCATATTTTGTTTATCCATTCATCTGTTTGTTGATGGACATTTAGGTTTCTGTTTTTGCCTGCTATGAGCATTCATGTATAAGTTTGCATGTGGACATATGATTTTAACTCTCTTAGATATGTATGTAGGAGTGGAATTGCTAGGTCGTGTTGTAACTATGTGTTTAAGCATTCGAGAAACTGTTTTCTGAAGTAGCTAAGCCTATCACGTTCCCACCAGCAGCAAACAGGGGTTCTGATTTCCCCCCATTTCTCACTCAAGCTGCCATTGCAAACTCCTTCTTTTTAATCTCATTGTTGATCTTACATTCCTTGTAAATTTCGCATGCTTTTCCATAACATAAAGGGTTCATTTATTGAATTTAAATTATTTACCACCAGGAGAAATAAAAATGAGAAACATTTGGATGGTGCCAATTCATTTTGCAAAACTGAGTTGCATTAGAGAAAACAGAAGAAAGCCAAAGCTGTCACGTTCAGTGTCCAGAAAGTTTCTCTTCTCTGTTTTGGTACCTCTGCATTTTGAGGATCTAGACTCTTGTAAATATGTGGGTACAAACTGAAACAGTTCTCTCCTTGCTGTATATACAGGACTAGCATCATTACTAAGGGGATTCCTTGGGCTGCTACCAAATGTGGAGGATCTTTGGGTTTCTGCAGATGGAAATGTCAAAAAAAAAAAATGCATCTTTTTGCATATGGTGAACTGAACTCCAGTCCACCGGTCAATCTCTTTTAAATTTTCAGAGATCTAAGACTGTTTCAGTGAATTAAGATAATGGATGATGTTTTTCCTTATTTGTACCTCCAGAACTGTGGTTTTTCATAACATCAACCAAACTAGAGTTACAAAATACTATAATAATTGTTCCCCATCATCCTTTTGCATTTTTTTTTGCAGAGCTTTATTTTTTGGATGGGATCTTACTATGTACAGGAAAAAAACATAACTTCACTTTGCACTGGTTAACTGTGAAAGCTCAGCTTTGAAAAAAACTTTGTGAACCATTCTTCATAATTAACGTTATTTATTTGGATTTCTCAAAGCTGTAGTCAGGATTTTTGATTGTGTACACTTGCTTCCTGTGAAGAACACTAACAATTCATCTCTGAGTTTGAAAATTCCCACCAGCACTTTTCCCTGGCCAAAGGAAAAGGATATTCTCAGAATACTATTTTTTTAAGTCAAATTTCAGAGGCAGCTTTCATTTTCTTAATAATTTCCTTTAAAAAACAAGTTTCCAAACTGGTAGATTTTTTTCATGCAACTCCCAGAGGCTTAACAGTTTCATGTTTTTGGTGAATGATGCAACGGTTGCTGGTGCATGCACAGGGTGGATAAGACGGTTGGCTGCAGCTGTGTGTCTGTCATTGACGGGGGCCCAGCTGTGCACACAATTGTTTATTGTTTCCAGTTGTTATTGTGCTCAACAAAATATCCACAAAATTTGTTGAAAAAAATAATCAGTTATTTTTCCATCAAACCCTTTGCAAATTAAGATATATTCACCAATTTCATCAGCATAAATATAGCAAAAGGAAAGGAAATGAAATTAGCAGCTCTGCTTCTGCAGAGTGGAGAACTGAGTTAGACTGTGTCCCAATCATTACAAAATGCAGTGGCTTAAAAATAACCAGTATTTATTTGGCTCGTGATTGCATATGTTGGTCATTTAGGCTGGGCTCAGCAAGACAGTTCTTCTGGCCTCACTCGTGTATCTTTGGTCAGCAGCAAGTCAAGCAGGCAGCTTTGCTGATCTTGGCTGCACTCTCTCACATCGTTGAGCCCTCAGCTAGGAGAACTGGGCTGTCTTAGCTTAGATTTACCTAAGATTTATCTCATCTTCCAACAGGGTAGCCCAGCTTTATTCACATAGCAGCTAGGCAGTGTTCCAAGAGATCAATTAGATGCCTGAAAGACCTTTTGAGACATAAGTTTTGAACTTGTATATTATTATTTCTTCTGTATTTTACTGGGTAAGGCAAGTCAGAAGACCAGTCCAGATTCAAGAAAAGGGGAGATGGATTTCACTTATAGACATTACTTTATGGTCACATTATAAAAGGTATGGATATAGGAAAAGTGAGGAATAGTGGCTGTTTTTGCAATATACCACAATCTATTTCATGACTCTCCAAGAATGTATTAAGAACACTTGGAAGTGTGCCGTTTTGTTGTATCCTTTGGTTACAGGGCTTGATTTATATATAGCTTAAATTCATCTTTTGAACCTAAAAGAGATTGACTGTATCTATAACAAAGGATTTTATCAGATTTTCTCTTTTGATATGAGCAGCATGTTTCTGGCAATTCTGAAACTGACCTGAAAGACTATGCCATGCAATATGTGTGTGTGTGTGTGTTTACTTTATTGTTCTTAGCCAAGACTTCCTCCTTTTTAGTTGCAAAATAAGTAAGGTGGTTTTTCTTCAAAATTTTTGTTACGGGCTTTCAAATGTCATTGCAATAGTGATGGGTTTGTACAATTTTTGTTTATTTTTTTACACAAGAGACACTATGGCTTAGGATTGTTTGCACATCTATAATAATTAACCCATCTTTTAAATGAGCACCTAAGAACATCCGACACATTTCGGATTAACAATTGCTGTTTATTTTGAACTCACTACTTGTAGTTTACTAGTGGTTATCTTATGTTTCTGTACTGGTTTCAGCTGTTGATTCAAAAATTAAGGTGGCTGTAATTCCAAAGGTAAAGGAAGAAAGATACGGTGGATATCAGGGAATGTGGGATTTTTACGTTGCTGATGGGAATGAAATTGGTTCAATTACTTCAAGCAGCAAATTGGCAATACCTAGTAACGACGCACACCCTACAAAAAGCAGTTTTGTTTCTAAGTGTTTATCCTAGAGAACCTCTCAGACAGTACAAAGGAGACATGTGCAAAGATGGTCACTACTTGCTTTCATTCAGTTATTCATTCACCCAGCAAGTATTTGCCAAGCACAGACTGCTCTCTGGGTATTGTGGGTACAACAAGGGACAGAACAAACAAAAATCCTGCCCTCAGGGGGCTCACATTCTAGAGGAGGAAGACAGAAAATAAGCAAAATAAATAAGGAGGACGTATTGCAGGTAAATTGGTGATAAGTGCCATGAAGAAAAATAAAAGAGAGGAAAAAAATAAGAAGGAGGAGTCATGGAGGAGGTTAAAAATGTAATAGGGTATGCATGGATGGCCTCCCTGAGAACGTGACAATTAGAGCCACAGATTTAACAAATGAAAACATAGGATTCCCACTTGAAATTTTAGGCGATCAGTGAATTTTTTGTTAATTACATGGTATACAATATTGGGGGTATATTTATACTATACACTACTACCTTGTTTGTCTGAAATTCGAATTTAACTGGACATCCGGCATTTTATTTGGCAATCCTCCTAACAAATGAGTCCAACCCTGGGAGGAGCAGGAAGCAAATAAACTGGATGCGATGAGAAGATGGTGAATGAATGAATTACGGGGAGACAAGCATGGGAAGAAGAGGAAACAGTAGGAGTAAAGCCCCTGACTGTCTGTAATAGCAAAAACTTAGAAGGGCCTAATCCCTCCACAAGAGAACATATTCACAACCTGTGGTGTATTCGCATGATGGAATCCCTCAAATGGACTACATCCAAATATGCCCATATTGATAAATCTCAAGAACCTTATGTCGAATGAAAAATAAATTAGGAAAAAATAAATCTGTTCTTGTTGCATTTCTGTAAGGTTGAAAAACACACAAAACAGCGTGTGCTGTTTATGGCTACATTCATATGCAAGGGACAAAAACAAACGCGGGAATGATATGCCCCAACTCTAAGAGATTGTCAACCTAAAGCAAAAAAAGCAGTGTTAGTTACAGAGCAGTCTGATATATTCTCTGTGCTTTTCTGAATTCATGTAATGTTTCATTATTTGAAATATCTTTTGAAAAAATGCCTTCAAAAAAATTTGTTTAGAAAAAAGCAGAACTTTAGGTACTTTTATATGGTGAGGAACTCACTACAGTAGGAAGTAACTTATGATAGTGTGAACGTTTGATCTAGCAACAATCCTCCACCAATACTGGCAGGTGACAGCTATCGGGGACCAGTGCTCGTGACCCAGAGTGGGGAACTGGGTGTCCTCACTCGGAATGTCCCACAGACTCTCCAGGAGCCCTCAGAGCATCGAGGAACGCCTCAGTGCCCGTTTCCTCATGGGTCAGGTGGAGGTGTAGACGCAAGCCTTCAACCCTCCAGGCACTAGTAGGAACCACGAGTAAGACAACAGCCGCTCGGACAGTGCAAGTGTCCTAAGAACGAATGTCGTGGCATTTCGTTTTGTCTGATCTGCGACCTGCCCTGAGTTTCCCCTTGAACTGAAGATGGAACACACTTATCCAAGGCACACTCGTTTGCTATTTCTCGCCGCAGACGGTTTTCCTGTATGAGATAGACTTTTAAATTCTGACGACCCCTAACACTAGAATAAGGCGTTGGGGGCTCTGCGCCTGTTTTGGACGGGTTGTCGCTGATTTGCTGAGTGGCCTGGGTGTGTGTGGGGGGTGCTGCAAGGGTCGGCAGGCGGAAGGAAGCGGAAGGCCACGTGGACGTGGACGTGCTGCCCCCCACGCCTGGCTACCAGCTGCAACGCACCCAGGGGCGAACGCTCGAATTCAGAGCCAGCGCTTTCATGCGACGGGCACCTTTCCCCGTGCACCTGTTCAAAGCCAGCATCGTACCCCGGCTTGCTGACGGGGGGTGTGGACTATTTACATGCACTTGAACTCTCTCCGAAGTTAGTCACAGATGAGCAAGGTGAACATTCTCTACAAGGAGCAGGCACAGGGTGCACTCAGGGGACAGGGATGGAATAATGGGCACAATTATTTGGGACAAGGGTGTTTCCTGTGATTTACTTACTGGTGTAACCCACCTGGCGTCTCATCGCCGCTCACGACACTCGCATGTAGAGCTCATGCCAAGAACCTACATCTAGCCTGGTGAGCAAGGTGGTATTGCATACAGACAAAAGCTGCCCTTAGTTGACAGAGAAAAATGCAAATAATACTAACAGTGTATAT
>VSMD01119678.1:0-127575 GCA_008750895.1 Mirza zaza | reverse complement strand
TCTCTGAGATTCTTTCTTCTGTTTGGTCTACCCTGTTCTTGAGACTTTCCACTGTATTCTGTAGTTCCCTGACTTGATTCTTCATTTCCAGGAGTTCGGTTAAACTTTTCTTCATTGTGTCTATTTCTTTAGTGAACTTTTTTTCTAGATCCTGGAGGCTTTTTGTGGTTTCTTTGTGCTGGTTATTGAGTTGTTCTTCCAGGTCAGTGAGTGTTCTTATGATCCACATACGAAATTCCTCTTCTGTCATTTTGGTTGCCTGATTTTGGTTGGTGTCCGTTTCTAGGAGGCTGGGGCTCCTCTTTGGGGGTGTGTTTTCCTATTGGTTCTTCATATTTCCTGAGTTCCTTCGCTGATTTCTTCTCATGTCGATCAGTTGTTGTTTCTTTTCTTTAGGTTTTTGTTTGGGTATTCACACGCCTTGTTTAGTTTCTGAGCCAGTAGGTGGTGTGTGTGGTGAGATTTGACCACTCCCTGTATAATGAGTGAGTTGGTGTCGTGAAAAGGGTGTGCAGGATGCTCTCCCTGTCAGTAGGTGGCGCTTGCTTGGAGGAACAGGCTACGCTGTTGTTTTTGTGTCCTGTTATCAGCTCTTGCTCCTGAAGAGAGAACTCTAGTGCCGCAGGTGGTGGGTGGGGCCCTGGGACTTCCAGGTGTGTCCTTTTCTCCCCTTCAGTGAGGACTGGTCTAGGGGAGAGTCTGGGCAGAGCTGAGTTGGGTAAGCCCGCCCTCAGGCACCACCAATGTCGTCAGCAGGGGTCAAAGTTCTGTTCTCTTCTTCCAGGCATAGCTGACAGGGAGGGGCTGGAATGGCCCTTCTCAGTCAGAGAGTCTGCGTGTGGGGGTGGGGCTGTCTGAGACCCGCAGTCTGGAGCGGGCCTGGCCTCTTTCCACCGTCCCCAACTCCGCGGCTACTCCTGGGCCTCTGTCAGCAGGCCAGACTACACGCCACCAGGCCTCCCCTGGTTGTGATGCTGGCAGGGTGGTTCCCTGCGCAGGAACGCCACCTGGGCTGGGCGCACGGCCTCGCTTTGCGGGAGGAGAAGGCAATATGGCGTCTGCCGCGCGGCTCGGCTCTGTGCACACGGAGGTGCCCGAGGGAGTTGGGAGCCTGGTGCCGCGTCCGCTACTGGCTTACCGCTCACTGGTGGCGGTTGTCTCTGGGCTGGTGTCCGCAGGTCCCTCCGCTTGCTGGGGAGCCACCAGCAGTCCGGGATGCAGGGGAGGGGAAACGGCGGATCCACCTACCCTTCCCGCTGGTCTCCGGGCTGCTCCGGGGGTCCCAGCCTCCAGTTCTCCTCCGCGACCTCCTCCCGTGGTCTCAGGTACTCCTCCTGCCGACCCTCATCCGATGTAGGCTCGTCTTCTTGCTTCTTTCTTCTAATTTCTGCTAGAATCTGTCTTTTCTTCAGAGACACTCTGTCTGGCGGTGTTTCTCATCTGCCATCTTCTGGGCGGGTCCCTACACGGCTGCTTTTGAATGTCTCAGTTTCCCAAAGAAACTCTCCCTAGGTTTTTCCCCTAGGCTTTATATGGTATATTATATGATTCAAGCATTGCCCCAGGCACAAAATGATTGTCAGTTTGCCTTGCACTGCTTTTCTGAGCAATGCCCACCACTTTTGTGATCCAAGTTCTGAGTTAGGCAAAACAGCGACAAGTACCTTGCTTCAGTATTTTAGGTAACCTCAGTCATGGTAGAACAGATACACATAATAATTTGTGAATAAGGTCTGTTCTCCTCCTTGGAAACCAGGGACCAGTGACCTACATTGAAATACATGCTGCTGCCACTTCAGAAATACTGCCATACCGAAAAGGGGGTGAAGACAGGACAAGTGAAAATATCACAAAGTGTTCCTACCATTTCAAAGTTGTTATTTCTTTTTTCAGCATTCTTTTGGTTGCTATAAACCTTTAACTGTTTTTCAGAGTTTTGCCAAACTAATAGCCAATATATGGAATTAATCTAGGTGTCCAACAACAGATGAATGAATAATGAAAGTGCATATGTATTTGCAGTGGAATACTATTCATCCATAAAAAAGAGGTAATCCTGTCATTTGAGGCAATATGGATAGAAGTGGAGGGCATAATGTTAAGTGAAATAAGCCAGGAACAGAAAATTAAGCACCAAATGTTATCACTCATATGTGGAAGCTAAAAATAGTTGATCTCATAGAAGTAAAAAGTACCTCAGAGGATACTAGAAGCTAGATAGTTTAGGGGAAAGAAGACATTATTGAGAGATATTTGTTAAAGGATACAAAATTACAGCTAGATAGGAGGAATAAGTTCTAGTGTTCTATACTACTGTAGGATGACATAGTTAACAATAATGTATTATATCATTTCAAATAGCTAGAAGGAGGATATTGATTGTTCCCAGTACAAAGGAATGATAAATGTTTGAGGTGATGGATATGCTAATTATCCTGATCTGATCACCATACATTATATATATGCATGGTGTACCCCATTATATATATGCATTATGTACCCCATAAATATATATAATTACAATAATTATATTGTAATAAATTATATAATTACATAAATATATAATATATAATTATGTACCCCATAAATACATATAATTTTGTCAATTAAAAAATAAAAGACAAAGATAAACAAAAAAGATTGTCATGAGAGTTTCTGCTTATTTTTAATGTTCCCATGAGTAAACAAAGGCTTGGAGCTGCCTACTCTGCCATTTTGCTGGTATCACTCCTTGAGAAGTTACTTTCGAATCATCTACTTTATTTGCTTCTATGGAGGTTATGTGTACATGGTGGAAAAACCCCACTTTTGGACCAAAGGAAATAGTTTCTAATATTCTGTTCACTTCTCTTGTACTTGGGAGTTTCATAAATTTTCATACTATCTTATACTACATGGTACCACTTGGTAAATAGCTTCCATGTCAAGATTTTGTTTTTTATTTAGACATAGAATTAAAGAAACCAGAATTATTTTTGAAACTTTAAAACAATGCCTCCCAGCATTCTTACCATACTATCCTCTATATTCTTGCCAATTTTCTAGGAGGGCATGATATAATTATAAATGTGGCAGTGCCTTATCAAGTGTAAATCACTTTTTAGATATAATGTCATTTCATCACAAAACATTTCCATTTGCAAAATTCTTTGGTTAGTTACTTAGTCTTTATTATATTTTTCTCATCTAGTTGTGTGGTACCAGCTGACAAGATTTTTCTTAATTGTGGACTAATTTTTTCTCAAAGGAAAATAATATATAACTACATACTCCAAAAACACAGCTATAACTGTGGGTCCTTATTACTAAGATAATGTTCAGTGTCAAATCAAAGAATGATCCAAAATATTTTTTTAAAAACATAATTGAAACAATTCTACTTTTTTTAAAGACTCATAATAAAATCAACTTACAATCTTTTTATCTCTGACATTCTCAAAATTATCCTATTAGAAGGCAGCTATTCTCTTCAAATTCCATTTCTTCCCCACATTCATGCCCTATAAAAATTGCCTTTCTTAAATCCAGCCTAAATGATGCTTGAATCAATTCCAACTTCCTGCCCTCCAGTTTATATTCTTGTTATCCCTCTGGAGGAGTCTCTCCCAATATAACCTTTACCCTCCACCTTCTGCTTACCATTATTCTAAGGGTCAAGTGGGCAGCCAAGGCATCTTCCTTAGAATGCCAAAGGAGTGAGAATGCCCAGCCTATGACTATGTATTCTCTAACCATATCTATCTCTTTCTACCCATGCTTGGCCCTCTCTTGATCCAGCTCTTCCCTTCCATCTTCAAAAGACTATGTATCAATCCCCCTGGTAGCAGACTTGGAACATGATCACCTGTGTCCTCAAAGTTCAATGACCACGCCAGAGCTGCAAGAATTCTCTGCTCATTTATGTTGTTGTTTCTGACAACAATGTAGAAATTCTTCATTCTAATATAACACATATTATGTATCCAATTTACAAATGCCACATAAAGTCTCATTTTTTCCAAAATAAAGAAGAAGAAATTCCTGAACTTATCTCCTTTTAGAACACCTGTGTTGTGGGAACCATCTTTTTATGTATTTATTTTAAAGTATTTTGAGGGTACAAATGTTTCTGATACATGGCTTGAGTCAGGGCTATAAATGTGTCCATCGCCCAAATAGTGTTTTTTCATTGTACCTGTTTCTGTCCCTTCCCTCTCCCCTGCTTGATTCCCTATGACTTTTATTTTCCTCTGTGCACTTGTGTGCCCATCAGTTAGTTCCTATTTATTAGAGAGCACATGTGGTGCTTGTTTTTCCCTTCTTGAGATACTTTGCTTAGAATAATGGTCTCCAGTTCCTCCCAAATTGCTGCAAAAGGCATTAATTCAACCATTTTTGTGTCTGAGTAGTACTCCATGGTATACATATGCCACATTTTGTTAATCCGTTCATGAACTGATGGGCACTCAGGTTGATTCTACGTCTTTGCAATTGAGAATTGTGCTGCAATAAACATTCAAGTGCAGGTGCATTTTTTAAATAAAAAGACTTCTTTTCCTTTGGGTAGATATCCAGTATTAGGATTGCTGGATCAAATGATACATCTACTTTAAGATCTTTGAGAAATTTCCATACTGTTTTCCATAGGGATTGTACTAATTTGCATTCCCATCAATGGTGTATAAGTGTTTCTTTCTCTCCGCATTCATGCCAGCATCTATTGGCTTTGGACTTTTCAATAAAAGGCACTTTAACAAGAGTGAGGTAATATCTCATTATGGTTTTAATTTGCATTACCCTGATAATTACCGACATTGGGCATTTTTTCATGTTTGTTGGCCATTTTTCTATCTTCTTTTGAAAGACTTAACCCAAAGTGATTTACATATTCAATGCAATCCTTGTCAAAATACCAACAACACATTTCACAGGTCTAGAAAAAATAATTCTACACTTCACTTGGAACCAGAAAAGAGCCCATATTGCTAAAGGAAAAAGAACAAAAGTGGAGGCATCATGTTACTGGATTTCAAACTATACTACAATACCATAGTAATCAAAACAGCATGGTGTTGGTACAAAAATAGAGAAATAGACCAATGGAACAGAATAGAGAACCCAGATATAAAATCATCTACTTACATCCAACTGATCTTTGACTAAGCAGACAACAACATACATTGGAGCAAAGAAGCCCTATTAAATAAATAGTGCTGGGAAAATTGGATAGCCACATGTAGAAGACTGAAACAGGACTCCTATCTCTCATCCCTCACAAAAATTAATTCAAGATGGATAAAAGACTTAAATGTATTTGTTCAAAGCTCTGATATTCTAGTAAAAGAAACTAACATTTATTTGCCAGGGGTTAGACATTTTCAGACATATTATCTCACTTCCAGGATGGTGGTATGAAGATCTCTGCTAACATACTTTACAATGAAACAATTACAATGTTGAAAGTATTTTTTTAAAAAACCAAAAAGCCATTTAAAGTCTCTTAAAATTGTTTTTAGGGCATACAGCAAATGAAGAACCACTTATTCAAGCAGATCTATTAAATCTCAGGTAGCACAGTCAATCTGTGACTCCTGAGACACCCTCCTCCCTTCCTGCCACCCTCCCTTCCCCAGCTCCAATCTCCAGGGATCTCCAGGGCTCCCTCCCTCCCAGCTTCACCAGCACTTTTTATCTCTCCCCCTCCTCATTAATGGTGTAAAGAATAAACTCCATGTGAGTGTGCTTGAGAGGTTGAGAGCTCCCTTTCTCCACCAAGACTAAACTTGTAGGACAGAGACCCCAACCTGGCAGAGAAGAGCGAGAAGGCTGGGGCCCCATACTGCCCTCATCCTAGCTTGCTCCTTGGCAAAGTTTCCATGCCGGGAGAGGCAAAGGGAGAAGACTAGAGGCCACCACCCAGCACTCTCCTTGCAAAGCAGAGTGTCACTCAGAGAAAAGGGGACACTTGCCTGCCCCAGCTTCAGAGCATTGACTCAGAGATTTTTCCCAGGGGAAGGCAGGTCATAATATCAAAGATCCCTGAAGCTTTCTTCAAAGGAACTGAATTTATTTGGGCCTGAGTGTGAGGAAGTTAAAGCAATTAAATTCAGGCTGATAGCTCCATATAGCAACAAGCTAAACTATACACTAACTAGCTAGTTTTTCAGAGAAAACCAAGGAAACAGGCAGACAGGGAGGTCTCCAGGGTCAGAAGAAAGCTCAAAAACTACCCCTGTAAAGGGGCCCAAAATAATTGGATCAGACTACAGAGCAATTTATATCCCAAAGCATTGCTGAAAACAATAGAAAATTTAGCCTGCAATTAGTGAAGGCTAACCGCTGGTGTGACGGTAACAGAGGCAGACAGCTTAGCAGACAGAACAGGGACCCAGACGGTCAAAGAGAGCCCGCTAAAGCCTCTGTTATCCCGAGTACCTGTGCATGTGCCCACGACTCCACTCTGAGAGACAGCAGCACAGGTTTCACACTGGGAGGGGACAGACCTTCCTAAAACAGCCAAGTCACTAGAAAAATAAGCAATAACAGCAGTCCTGGGGGAGGGATATATCAGTATTCAGAAGGCTTCAGCAGTAAAATCAACCACACATTTAAAGAAGAAATAATATTTTACTCCATAAACAAATTCTTCAACAAAATAGAGGAGGGACACTTCCTATTTTACTTTATGAGACCATTATTACCTTATACAATAGCCAGACAAAGATATCACAAGAAAAGAATATTACATACCAATTCCCTCGTGAATATAGCAAAATCTCTTGAAAAATGTTAGCAAACCAAATTCAAGAACATATAAAAGATTACATAATATGACCATAAAGGATGTATCCCAAGAAGACAAGATTAATTTAACATGTAAAAATTAATCAATGTTACAAGTCATATTAATAGAATGGAAGAAAAACCCTACATGATTATCTCAATAGACACAGAAAAGGGATTTAACCATATCCAACACTCATTCATGACCAAAACTCACAACAAACGTGGAGTAGAAAAAAACTTCCTCAACCTCATAAAAGGTATCTACGAAAAACCTAAAGAGAACATCATCTTTAATGGTGAAAGACCGACAGCTTCCTCCTAATATTAGGAGACAAGGCAAGGTGGCAACTCTCACTACTTCTACTTAACATTGCACTGGAGATTCAAGACAGGGCAATTATGCAAGGGAAAGAACAGAAGCCATTTATATTGGAAAGGAGGAAGTAAAACAGTTCTTACCAGATGATGCAATCCTGCATGTAGAAAATTCCACAGAATTTACACATACACACAAAAAAACCAGAGGAGATATGCTATAATCAGAGAAGTATGGTTGAAGGATACAAGATCAATATACAAAATTATTTGTATTCCTGTATATAAGTACAAGTCAAACATAAAATTAAGAATACAATTTCTTTCACAGTATCATCAAAAAGAATAAAATACTTAAAAATTCACTTAAAACAATATTTGCACATTGAAAATTATAACATTTTTTTTATTTCAGCACATTATGGGGGTACAAATGTTAAGGTTAATTATATTGCCCATCCCCCCTCCCCCCTCGACTCAGAGCTTCAAATGTGACCATACCCCAGATGGTGCACATCTCACTCATTATGTATGTATATACCCATCCCCTCCTCCCCCCTCCCACCTGCCCGACACCCGATAAATGTTATTCCTATATGTCCACTTAAGTGTTAATCCGTTAATACCAACTTGCTGGTGAGTACATGTGGTGCTTGTTTTTCCATTCTTGAGATACTTCATTTAGTAGAATGGGCTCCAGCTCTATCCAGAAAAATACAAGAGGTGCTATATCACCATTGTTTCTTAAAGCTGAATATACTCCATGGTATACATATACCACATTTTATTAATCAATTCACATATGGATGGGCACTTGGGTTGTTTCCACAACTTTGCAATTGTGAATTGTGCTGCTATAAACATTCAAGTGTAGGTGTCTTTTTTGTAAAGTGTCATTTGATCTTTTGAGTAGATACCCAGTAGTGGGATTGCTGGATCAAATGGTAGATTTACTTGTATCGCTTTAAGGTATCTCCATATTGCTTTCCACAGAGGCTGAACCAGTTTGCAGTCCCACCAGCAGTGTATGAGTGTTCCTATCTCTCCGCATCCACACCAACATTTATTGTTTGGGGACTTTTTGATAAAGGTCATTCTTACTGGACATAAGTGATATCTCATTGCAGTTTTGATTTGCATTTCCCTGATGTTTAGAGATGTTGAGCATTTTTTCATGTTTTTTGGTCATTATTCTCTCTTCTTTTGAAAAATATCTGTTCATGTCCTTTGCCCACTTTTTGATACGGTTGTTTGAATTTTTCTTGCTGATTTTCACGAGTTCTAAATAGATTCTAGTTATCAACCCCTTATTGGATGTGTAGCATGCAAAAATTTTCTCCCATTCTGTAGGTTGTCTGTTTGCTTTTGTGACTGTTTCTTTGGCTGTGCAGAAGCTTTTTAGTTTGATCAGGTCCCATTTATTTATTTTTGTTGTTGCTGTGATTGCTTTTGGAGTCTTCTTCATAAATTCTTTGCCTAAGCCAATGTCTAGAAGAGTATTTCCAATGTTTTCCTCTAGAATTCTAATAGTTTCATACCTTAGGTTTAAGTCTGTTACCCAGAGTGAGTTGATTTTTGTGAGAGGTGAAAGGTGTGGATCCCGTTTCAGTCTTCTACATGTGGCTATCCAGTTATCCCAGCACCATTTATTGAATAAGGATTCTTTTCTCCAGTGTATGTTTTTGTCTGCTTTGTCGAATATTAGATGGCTATATGAGGATGGTTTTGTATCCGGGTTCTCAGTTTTGTTCCACTGGTCAATGTCCCTATTTTTGTGCCAATACCAAGCTGATTTAAAATTATAACACATTTTAAGGGAAATTATAGAAGATCTAAATAAATGGAGAAAAATTCCATGTTTGTGGATTGGGAGAGTCAATTATTGTTAAGATGGCAGTTCTCCCCAAATTGATGTGTAGGAAATTCATATCAAAATTCTAGCAGGCTTTCTTTGCAGAAACTTACAATCAGATCTTGAAGTTTATATGGTTGTGCAAAATCCTAGAATATCCAAAACAGTTTTGAAAGAGAGTGAAGTTGGAGCACTGTCACTTCTTGATTTCAAAATTTACTATAATAGCTAATAAGACAATGTGGTACTGGGGTAAGGATAGAAATACAGACCAATAGGCAAAAATTGAAAATACATAAAGAAATCCCTATATTTATTATTAAAATGTACAACTTTAAATGTATGAATTATATATGATATTTAAAATATGCCTCAATCAAGTAAACAAAAAAAAAATGGAGGTTGACTTATTTTAACTAAAACTGTAGTCTTGGCCCAGCACAACACAATTTGATAAGTCCTTCATTCACACTGTCTATCTAATTGAGGAAAGAGTGAACATTTTTGGAAAAATAATATCAATTTCAGTCTCCAAAATTATTTTATACACAGTGTCTGGCATACATTTTTTAAAAAAGGAGGCAGGTGAATATGAGAAAAATATGACTGATAATCATTTAAAAAATTCAGATTACAGAAGCAGAGCCAATTATTACCCAGAAACAGATTTATTCATTATCCAGTTAGTTGATAAGGATTACGAAATAGCTCTTATAAATATATAAAGAAGAGAAAAAATTAACAAAACAGATAAGAGATGGAAATTCAAAAAGATCATTACAACATGTAAGAGAATCAAATTATCATTATTGAAATTTGAAACACAATATATAAACTTAAGAATTTACTAGGTCTATGTAAAAGTAGACTGGACACAGCAGAAGACAGAAATAGTGAAATGAAAAGTCAATAGGAAATTTTCAAACTGAGACACAGAAAGAAGAAAACAGTTGAAAATAGAGAAAAAATATAAGAAATGTTAGGAAACCCTTCAGATGATCTAATATGTATTTAATTAGAATTCAGAAGGAGAAAAAGAATGAGCAAAAACAAGGTATAATGACATAAAATGTTCAAAATCTGCTGTAAGATATCAAACCATAGATTTAAGACATTCAACAAAGCTTAAGTAGTTTTAAAAAAGAAAAAGAAAACCAACAGTATCTGGGAAAATCATAGTAAAATTTCTAATAACCACACATTATGGCAGGTGCAGGGGTGGATCTTAAAAGCAGCCATGGAGAAAAAATACACTTGTTATCTACAAAGGGCCAATACTAAGATTGGCAAATTACTTTTCAAGTGAATGCAGGTAAATCATAAGATAATGGAATACCATCTCCAAATGAATGTAGGATGTGTGTGTGTGTGTGCATGCGTGTGTGTATGTGTGTGTTTGTGTGTGTGTGTAACTATTAATACTAACAGAGAAATTTGTACTCAGTAAAAATATGCTCCAAAAATTAAAGATAAATGAAAATATTGTCATATGAACAAAATCTGAAAGAATTTGTTGCCATGAAGTCTGTAAATTATATATTAAAGGAAATTCTTCAATCTGGAGAAAAATGATCCCAGATGGAATCTCAGAGCTGCTAAAAGGAATAAAGAATGCCAGAAAATGTGGGTAAACATAAAATAATATTGCCTATTTAAAGTAATGACAATAACAACGTCTTGTGGGGTCCATAACATTTGGGAAGTAATGTACATGACACCAATAGCACAAAAAATGGGAGGGAATATATACAGATAACAGTTGGAAAGTGTTACATTATTTTTGACATAATAAAAGTAGCAACTTAAGGTAGACTATAATAGCACAAGGATGCAAGCTGAAATCTTCATGATAATCACTAAAAGAACAATGCAACAAATGTATAACTAAAAATATGGTAAAGGAGATAAAATGAAATAAGAGATAAAAAACAAAAGAAATCTGGAAAATGAGTCACAGAAATTGGTATGAATACAATAATTAGAAAACAATACCAAAAGGAAAGATCTAAACCCAATTATATTGATGATGATGATATTAAATGTAAACGCTTTAAGAACTTTAATTTAAAGGCTGAGATTGTCAGACTGGATAAAAAAAAAGATGACTCAATTATATTCTATTTATAGGACACATGTTTTAAATATAAGAAATAAATAAGATGAGAGTAAATGGCCCAAGATAAATTATTATGTATATCAATTAAAAGACTGGCATAATAATAATCACAGTAGCTTTATATACATAATAGCACAAATGAGGAAATGACTCAGAATGTATTACTGTTACATGCAACATACAGTCAAATCTCGCAGACCTTATATCGAGCAAATGGAGCTATGCTCAACAGTTTTCATACTCTATGATTTATTTATATGATAGTTAACAACAGATAAAACTAATCAATGGCAATTAAAGTCAGAATAGGTGTCCCCTCTGCAGGAAAGTGTGTGTGGGCTGGAATATGCACCGTAAGCATACATAAATGTTCTGTATCTTCATCTGGGAAGGGATTACATGGACATACATAAATTTATTGAGCTGTATCCTTAATATTAGTTTCCTTTGGCCATTGGAATCAATATGTTACCTCACCTAAGAAGAAAGAAGCAAACAAATGCATGAATGAGGTCAAAGTGCTTAATATATTCATAATGTTTCATTGCTATAAATTTAGATTATATCCAATTTTTCACTATAATAAATAATATTTTAAAAAGAAAATGACACTACAGATACAATCTTACAAAATAAGAATAAACAATTTTCCACATAATAATAATAAAGGCAGTGATGTTGAACATAAACTATGAAAAAAATTTACAGAATTACAGAGGGACTCATGGCAGAACCAGGAACAGATTTGGAAAAATTAGATACTAGTAACTCATAATAAAATATGATAAAATCATATTATATGTGACATATTATATTTTATGTAATAGTGATAAACATAGTAATGCCTAATAACTGTGCACATCTATATAAGTTACTTTCAAAAGTATTGTATAACTGACAGTCTCTCAAAAGTGAAATATTAAATGTAATGGACACATTTCATTTGTAGTTTTCCTCCATTTTCTCTGATTTAATAACTCCAATAAATGTTAATGCTAGTTTCATTATTTCCAATTTTGACCCTTTCTTCATCCGTGCAGTGGGGGGGAGAGGAAGCAGATGTTTACACCCGATGAGCTCCCCTCCTTTTATTTGTAGTGCATCAGTTACTCTGCCCAGCGGGGCCGCGTCCAACAGCTCCGCGACTCCACTGCCACCTACTCCTTGCCGATTTTTTCCAAATGGAGCTTTTAGTCTCCACATTCCAATAAATAGGGATGAGGAGGCCTTAACAAATCTGTTGCCGGCATCTGAGATAAAAGGAACACGTTGATGTGTCCTGAGTATCACCTTCCGCTCTTCCCACTTGTCTGACGGGCAGCCTGCCCTTCTGTGACAGAACACGCTCTGCCCTCAGCGTCACCTGAGGGTAAAACCCAGCCCGGCAACTGCACGCGTAACTCCATCAGGTGCAGGCAATGCTGACAGGGCAGAACCAGTCCGCCGCCACCAAGTCACAGATGGCCAGCGCTGGAGGAAAGAGCAGCTCGTTATGAGGTGTGTGGAGACAAGCAAGTCCCCCACACATCCATCCTGTGGTGCGTGTGCACATCTGGCACCAATTCTCCCATATCCCTTTCTAGGGAGGCCGGTGCGTGTGTGTGTGTGCATGCACACGCATGTGTGTGTGCGCGCGTGTATGCATGTGTTTCCGGCCTGCCCACCTGACCTCTGGAATTTGGTCCACAGTTACACAGGGCAGTTCCTTAAAATCAGTCTCTCTCTCTGTACACACACACACACACACACACAGTCACACACTCCCACATACACTACTGGTTCTGTTTCTCTGGAAAATTCTACCAAATCTTTTTAAGGTTGGCTCCTTTTCTTCCTTCAATGTTTACCTGCCCCCTGTCTCTAAGGCAACCATCACACCACCTACCCTAACCGTATTGCTCTGCTTAAAGGTGTCCTCCCTGGGTATTCTCCTGGCAGACGGGTTGGCTGCAGTGGTCCCACGCCCATTTTGCTTCTACCTCCATCTGTGGAGCAGCGCTAGAGAAGAAGAAGAGGAGGAGCTAAGGATTCACTCATTAGACAGACACTGGTGGGATACCAAGTGTGTGTCCAGTGTCCTTCCATAGTTTGTGACAAGGAAGTTCTCTGTTCCCAAATAGGTTCGCTGCTCACCCGCCTGTGTCCCAGGGAGGCATAGGTGCAGAAGAGCATTTAATAAAGTTCAACACCTATTCCTGGCAAACACTGCACCAGAAAACTCAAGTAGAAAGCAAGTTCCTTATTCTGATAGAGTAGCTAGAAACCTCTGCAGGTTTATAAACACATCATACTTCTGGTATACCGCTAAATCCTTCTTACAGAGGTAGGGGACAAGACAAGGGTCTGGCTGTCACCATTTCTTTTGAACCTTACAGTCGAAATAGGCTCTTTGAGGGTTGGAAGTGAGCATAGTGATCACTCGAAGGGAAGTGAGGGATAGCTGAAAGGAAAGGTTTCCCTGGAATTCTGTAAAATATGTTCCTTAATCTGACTTTGGGTATTCCCTTTCTGAAAATACTTTGAACTACACTCTTATGATTTGTGCACATTTCCATATAAAAATCATACTTCAGTAAAATATTGACTTAAAGAATAATAGAAGCAACCTGGAAGTGCATCCACGGGGAGTGGATAAATAAAGATGCAGCCCTACTCTGACAACGTACCCAACAATTTATCAAGAATAAGGGTGACCTATATGCGGTAATTTGGGAAAAACCTCCGAGACACATTGCTACCTGGGAAAGGAAAGTTACCTCATGTTCCCACTTATGGATTATGTGCAAATATTAAAATTTTTAAAAAGCCTTAGAAAGGAGTAGGACATAGTAGGCCAAAGGAAAATTTCATTTTTTACTCTATTCGCATATTATTTGGTTTGTTTAACACAAAGTGTGTTCATGTTTCACTTGTGTACATGAGTAACCATATTTTTCTAGCTGGGTGCCAATGAGAGCTTGGGGGATGGCATGGCTGGCGCAGGGAGGGCGTCTGGGGAGGCAGGGCGCTGCCTGTGCTGGCCGGTCCTCAGTACTGGGTGGCCGTGACCTGGGGTGCCGGGCTCCACTGCCAGCCCCGCCTTGCAGTAGCTGGCGACCTCAGCAGGCAGCTGAGTCTCTGTGATCCGGTGTCCTTGTGCAGGAAGGAGGAAGTGGAAGGCACAGGTGGTAACTCGCCCCAGCGAGGTCTGCTGCGTTGTCTGGCTTCTCACACGCCCGGCCCGCAGCCCCCTCTCCTGTGTGGGAGTCTGTGTAAAGGTATGTGGGAGAATCAGACCTTTCAACTGAACCTTGACTTCAGCCAACTTTCATTCCAGCCTAAAGTCAGAGAGAAGAACGATGTTGAGGGACAGGCTTTAAGAGGTGTTGACAGTCACCCTGGGCGGGCTGGGGAGCTGGCCCCTACACACCATTCCTGGGGGCAGGGTGCTCCCTCGCAGATCTTCACTTCCTTGACAGCATTTCAAGACACCATTGCTGTTTGTCCTTTGGTGCCTGAGTGGGCAGACAGAGTCTGGGGTCGTTACTTTAATGGGGAGGAACTACAAACAAATAGCCAGGCATAAATCCAAGTTTGAAAATAAACAGTCTGCCCAGACAGTTCCTCGGCTCTCTGTGAGTTAGTGGAGGGACGCGCCAGACCGCCCCGCTCCCGGGGCCAGCAGGACCCCTACCTGTCGCCCCCCTCACGGTTGGAAGACAGAGAGAACGCCTCTGCCTGCAGGACGGAGCTCCCCTGCAGTCCAGCTGGAGTTTGCCTGGTCTTTTTCCTCCTCCCCCCTCAGAAGGCAGCTCCCTCCTGCTCCCAGCCTGCTCCCAGTGTGGACTGTGGGCATCAGCGTGGGCATCAGCCGTCTCCCCCCTCCCTCACCGGCAGCGCGGTGCCTGCCCTGCTGGCACCTCCGTCGCAGCTGAGGTCAGCGTGTCGCGGTGAGCACGGTCAGCTGGGGCCACGAAGGAGCAGGTTCCTCCCGCAAGCCACGCGCATGCTGAGCTCCGGCCGGCGTCTGGTGCACTGTCAGGAGGCTGGTACCTCTCCCGGGTGGGCCCGCCCTGACCTTCACTGGGAGTTTCCCCGGCACCACCTTGGGGGCGCCGTGTGGCTGTAAAATGATACACAGCTCCAGACACTCATCAGCGCTGCCAGTGCTTTTGGATTGATGAACAGCGGCAGCCCCGTCAAAATGCTTCTGGGGCTAATCCCGATTAACTTTGCATACCCTGCCAAGAAGAAATGTGAGAGCAGTGAAGGTTTTATGATAGCCCATAATCTGAGGATTAAATAAGCCACTGAAAAAACGAGACAATGCATTCTGTTTTAATTGAAAGGCAGCAACCAAAATAAACACCAGAGTCCCCAAGTCCTGTCTGGTGACAAGCTCTAATAGGCCTGAGAAAGCGCCAACTGCAGCCACCTCACAGGCACGCCGTGTGGGGTGTTCACCCGGGGCCGCCCGCCCCTCCCAGCGCCGCCCCGGCGGGCGGGCGTCCGTCCTGCCTTCGCTGTCAGGTCCGCGTGGGCCGGCCACCCCGCAGGGCACTCAGCTTCACTCGTCCTCTGCGCTCCACCAGTGGCCCGGATCGAACCCTTGGGATTCTACGGTAATTGAGTTCCAGGTTTAACCTTACCTTCAAGAAAATGGCTCAGTTCCACTAGGAGAAACCCCCCACAGTCTGGAGAAAACCTGAAAGGGAACCAAAGGCCCTAAGGGGCCTGCCAAGGTGGGGCTGAGAAGGGAAAGGTAGGCAGGGGCCCTCTCCCCGGGAGGACTGTGCAGACGACAGCCCAGCTTCCCTCCAGACCACCCCGTGCTATCTCTGTACAAAACATTAGCACCTTTGACACCCTGGGGCAGCCGCCCCCCTTGGGAGGGGATGGGAGGACACGGCCCTGCCTCGAGTCCTGTGAACAGAGAGATGACTCAGATAATTGGGACTCACCAAAGCAACTGACCAAAAACTCTCAATAAATATTTTTAAATTGCATCCTGAGGGCAAATTACTTTTTTCATTTTTCTTCTTTTTAAATTGAAGTCAACAATGCATTTGGTTACCGACACAATCTACCTGTTCTGGTCAACTCCAAACTCATCCGCAAGAACCTTAGATCCAGTTTTCCTGGCTGTGGGCTCCCTTTTGCCCTTTGCTTTCTGTGGCAATATTTGAGACTTCTTCTTTAAAGAAAGTTTTATTCTTTGAAAAAAAGAAGTCATCTCGGCAACCCGGATGAGATGTGGTGCTTCCCTCCAGGCAGGTCTGACTGCTTCTCCATTCCCAACCAGGTAACTGGGGGGATCGGCTCCTTCCGGCGGCAGCACCTGTCCTCTGGCCTGCGGCCATCCCCCCGCCTTCCCTGTGACCTGCCATCCTGGGCCCATGCTTGGTATCAGTTCACAGATTCAGACCTGAAGCTCTTCCCCGCACTCAGTGTGCTTTTGTGAGAAGATGGTAAGCTTTGTTTCCCCTCCTTCAGCCTTGTTTGTGCAGCAGGTAATTTATTACCTGCTGGACGGGGGCCAAGACCTTCCCTCCCCAGCGACTCCGAGGGGCAGCGCCAGAGAGACGCAGACCTCTCGGGACACTGACGGGCCCACGGGAACTGCTCCAGGAGGCCCAGCCGCTGTGCAGTAGTGGCGCCTTCGGAAACGGCCTCGGCAGGGCCACCCTCTGGCCCTGACAGCAGCCCTGCAAGGCTCTTGTGGGGTGACAGGTGCTGCCTGGTGCTCCAGCAGCCTGTCCTGGGGCTGCTCTCCATAGTCTCCTCACCCCCAGAGCCTGTCGTGAGGAGGCCGCTGGGAGCTGTGCTCCGGGAGGACAGCAGGGGAGGGTTTCTGCCGGTGAGAGTGCAGGGTGGGAGGAGAGGGAGGCAGGGGGACAGCAGTGGCCCAGGGTATCCGTGCACCCCTTCTCCTCACACAGTTAAAACAGAGTGAGCCGTCACTGTGGAGCGAATTCTAGAACGCACGGCAGAAGTGGGGGAGGGGTGCTGGGAGAAAGGAAGGCTCTGTGGAAAATGCCACTTCCCTGGAGCCATGGCAGGAGTCTTGGCCTTGAACTGAAAGAGCCCAGGGACAGTGCTCAGAGCCCCTCGGCCCAGCCCCACAGTCCTGGGAAGAGGGGACAGCACAGAAGACAGCACACCTGGGTGGACATGTTTGGACAGTCACTGTCCCTACCTGTCCCCATCTTCTGGAAATGACCCAGTTCTCCAGGCCCTGTTCTGGCCCGGATACTCCAAGAGCTGACCAAGTGTGGGCTGGGGTGTAGCAGAGTTTTTCTTTACAATTCCACGGTAGATAGGGAAAGATATTAGGTCTTTATCATCTTAGCCCATCCTGCTCTAGGCAGGGAAGGTCTGGGGACCAGGCTGTGTGAACTAGGTGTCCCAGCTGTCCTCAGGTGCCTACTGGCCAGGACGTGGAGTCAGCCCTGCACTTCCTGATGAACTCTGACAACTTGGGCAGCTGCTTAACTTCCCAGATCTCCAGCTGGGTATAATAATCCCTTCCTGGAAATAGTGTGGTGGCAGCTGAGAATGTATGTCTGAGCAGTGCGAGGTAAACCCTAAACAGCAAAACAGGGAAGAAAACAAGGAGGGGGTTGGGAAAGGGAAGGCAGAGAAAGGAATGATCACAATGTCTCCAGGGCTGTGCTCCTGGGAGCCATGGAGAAGCCCCTAAGAGTGGTTCTCGGACTTCAGTGTGCTTGTATGTCCCTAGAGCACTCAAAAAAGGGCACATGGCAGCCCCCACTTCAAGAGAGTCTGATGCAGCAGGTCTGGGTAGGACCTGAGAATGTGTATTATACTTCAACAAGTTCTCCAGGGACCACACTTTGAAAGCCATGGCCCTGAGCTCTTGCTTGACTGCCTGGGGACAGAAATGAGATGGCACCTGGGCCTGGGAGGGACGGAGAGGCCCCTTGGTCCTCAGAGGAGCTGGCTTTAGGAGTAAGGGCTGGTTCTAGGTGGGGCCTGTAACCACCACCCTCACTTGCCCAGACGCCCTGCCCCACGGTGGCAGAGCCTCGGGCACGTCGAGGCAGGCTTTCTTCCACTTGCTTGGTGTCCATCTGCTGCCCGTGAGGACTGGTCCAACCCTTGCCCGCTCAACACTTACTTCTCCTCATCCTCCCTCCACCCTGTGAGTCTTACCTCCTCCTTGCCTGAGTATACAGAGCCTCCCATTAAAGCTCCGAAAATGATCGCATGTCTACACCCAGAGACTACAAGAATGCTGCTTACAACTCTGCTTATATAATCAAACAGCTGGAAGTCACCTGCACCTACATCCGCAGGGGCAGTGACTGAACAGGCTCTGACACGCGCCTACTTCACAGTACCGCGCGGCAATAAAGGTTCTAAATGCACTAATGTAAATTACTCCCGATACCTTTTGTAAGAGAAATGTAAGTTATAGAGCAATAAACACAGTATGAGCTCCTTAAGAAAAGCTAAATTTTAACAAAGAAAAACATAGCACAAATATGTTTACTTTTATAGTCTGTGTTTATTTAAAGATAAATAACAAGAGCTATGTAGCAGATTAAAAACACTGACTATCTCTAGGCAGAGGACTAGGATGGTATATGGGCAAGGGGAACTTTTATGTCATTTTATTATTTGGATTTTTCAAGGATATACTCACATGTAGCTTGAATAAGTTATGTACATCATGCACCACACAACAGCACTTCAGTCAACTACGGATCACACGTAAGATGGTGATTTCATAACATTGTAAAGGAGCTGAAACTTTCCTATGGCCTAGTGACTTTGCAGCCATCATAAAGTCATAGCACAACATATTACTCACATGTTTGTGGTGCTGTGGTGTAAACAAAACTACTGTGCTGCCAGTCCCATAAGTCTAGCACATGCAGTTGCACATAGTGCATAATACTTGATGATGATGACAACAACTATGTTGCTGGTTTCTGTATTTACTGTACTATATTTCTATTGTTAAAGTATACTTCTACTTACAGAAAAAATAGCTAACTATAAAACAGCCTCAGGCAGGTCCTTCAGGAGCATTCCAGAAGAAGTCCTGGTTATCACAGAAGACAACAGCTCCACACACTCCTTTGCTCCTGAAGCCCTTCCAGTGGGACAAGACAGGAGGTGGAAGGCAGTGATGTTGATGATCCTGGCCCTGGGTTAAGTCTAAGGTAATGTGTGTGCCTGTGTCTTAGTTTTTAACAAAAATGTTTAGAAAGTAAAGAAATGAATTTTAAGCATAGAAAAAGACTTACAGAATAATAATATAAAGAAAAGAAAAATATTTTTGCACAGCTGTGCAAACACACAAACAATGTGTTTGTGTTTTAAGCAGTATTAAAAAGTCAAATTTTTTTAAAAAGTTTATAAAATGAAAAAATTGCAGCAAGCTAAGTTTAATTTATTATTGAGGAAGGAAAATTTTAAAATAAATAACCCAAGTGTCCAGGGTATATAAAGTCTGCAGCTGTGTGCAGCGATGTCCTAGGCCTTCACGTTCACTCCCCACCGGGCCCCTCACTCACTCGGAGCAACTTCCGGTCCTGCAAGCTCCATTCATGGTAAATGCCCTATACAGGTGTAGCCTTTTTGACCTTTTATGTCATATTTTTACAGTACCTTTTCTATGTCTAGATATGTTTAGACACACCAACCCTTACATTGTGTTACAACTGCCTACTGCGTTCAGCAGAGGAACGCGCTGTGCGGGTGTGTGGCCTGGGAGCGACAGGCCGAGCCGCGCAGCACAGGTGTGTAGTGGCTGCACCATCCAGGCCAGCGCTGGTCTGCCTTCGGCTGCTCGCACAAGGACGAAATCGCCCAGGACGCGTTTCCCAGAGCACGTCCCCATTATTAAGTGATGGGTGACTGTGATTCGCACATGGTATCTAGAAGGTCATCACCTGCTATAGGAGAATGGGGCAGAGGGATGGCAGCAGGGAGTTAGGGTATTAAATAGGGTAGCCAAGGCTCTATACTTTAGGTAAAACCTCCACAATTTTACTGTTGGCAAACTATTTAATTTTAAAACACTGTACATTCTGGGGTCCTCAGCCCAAATGTGTGTGTTAGGGGGTGTAGACAGAGAGGAAACTGGGTTGAGGAATGGACTCCTGCAACTCCCTATCCCTAACTCCCAATCTATCCTAGTTTTCGTTCCTTCCATCTAAAGAAGAGTCCCTTCCTTTCAAGATTTAGTATTATTTTGAGATCCAACTGTTCCCTGAAACTCACCCCATCGTGTCTCCTCAGCACCTTTGCTCTTCCGCTGCCCCCCAAGGTCGGCACCTCCCCTGCGCTGCTCTTGCTGCCCTGCTCTGCAAGGCCCCTGTGCCCGCAAGGAGCTGCTGCTCTGCTCTCAGCACAGAGACCGTCGGAGCTGGAGATCCTGCTCCTCTTGCAGCTCTCTGCGTTATAGACATGGATGTTTCATAAGGCTTGCTTCTTCCAAAACGTTTTCTATTGACACTTTCACAGGAATCACATGACGTATAGGAATAGATTTGGGAAGAACTGTCACTGTTGCAATATTCGGAGACTTTTGATACTTCTGCATTTATCCAAGCCCTTGTTTACATCCCTGGAGAAATGCATGTTTAGTTTTCCTCATTTAGACCCTACACATACCCATCAGACTTATCACTGGACATTTTTATATTTTTGATATGCCATCTCCATTGTCAGTGTATTTCCTAATTACTGCTTATATGTGGAAAAGCTCTCATTCTAAACAATTGGCCACTTTATTAAACTTTTTCATTCTCAGAGATTTGATAACCGGAGTTTGGCTCCATGGGATCATCAAAATAAAAATTAAAGGAGTCTTTTCCAAACCTACCCATTTATTTATAGTTCATATCTTATTTAATTGACTTCCAAGATCATGTAAAATCTTGTACAACACCTAATGGTGATAGGTATCTACCCTCATCTCTTTGCTGATTTTTGTTTTAAGAACTGTATGAGGGCTGGGCGCGGTGGCTCATACCTGTAATCCTAGCACTCTGGGAGGCCAAGGTGGGTGGATCATTTGAGCTCAGGAGTTTGAGACCAGCCTGAGTAAGAGCAAAACCCCATCCCTACTAAAAAAAAAAAAAAATAGAAAGAAATTAGCGGGACAACTAAAAATATATAGAAAAAATTAGCTAGGCATAGTGGTACATGCCTGTAGTCCCAGCTACTCGGGAGGCTGAGGCAGAAGGATTGCTTGAGCCCAGGACTTGGAGGTTGCTGTGAGCTAGGCTGACGCTACGGCACTCTAGCCTGGGCAACAGAGTGAGACTCTGTCTCAAAACAACAACAACAAAAAAAAAACGCAAACTATATGAAGACTTGCTTGTGAGAGTATAATGCCTACTAAAGTATATGGCAAAAAAAAAAAAAAAAAAACAACGAAAAATACTTAACTTTTTAGGATTCTTTTTGGAATGAAAGACATGGATGTTGATTTTCATCAAATTACTTCAGCATCTTTTTGGCTTTACTTATGTTCTAATTTTTACATTTCTTAATATTGTTAGCTTTTTGTTCTGGGGATCCATCACATTTGGTCCTGGTGTGTGATTAATTTCATGTACTGTAGGATTAAAATTGTTATTTGTTGTTGTTGTTGTTAAGAGTTTTTCATTTATGGCACACATTTGTAAATCATGAGCTATGTCCAGAAACTATCATAAATCTCCAGATTTTTCCTGCAAAATACAGTAAAAAGGCACTATATGCCTTTAAAACCTGTTATTTTCCAGTAATGTTAGTAGGACTTCTTAGCTTTTTTATGAATCTTCTAGCATTTGTTTCTTGGGAGTGCATCTTCATAATGCAGATGTGGACCCGGTCCTTGTTTGGATCCCCCTGCAAGCAGGCCCTGAGATGAGGATTCGGCAAGAGGGATTTGGCACCTCTTGAGGCATGGTCCTGGGAGGCAGGAGTCAGAGTAGAGGAGGGAGACAGGGAAAACGGAAAAGCCAAGGCATGGTGAATCAGCAGCTGATCGTCTCTGCAGACAACCAGGCTGCATCGGCCGGGACCTGGCTGGGAACCACGGCGAGCACAGCCTGGCACGGCCCTTCGGAGAGATAGGCAAGCACGGTGCAGACCTCGGGCCTCATTGCGTGGAGGCTGCAGCTCTTCTGGTCTGCATGGCCTGCCGGCAGAGCAAGCGCCCAGGGCAGCAGAGTGAGGACAGCGACAAAGCCACGTTGTGGCTGGGAACCTGGCGTCGAGCTTGGGACCTGACCCCACAGCTGAAGCTGCACACAGGAGACGTGGTGAGTGTCCGAGCAGCCACCACAACCAGCATTCCTGGGGTGGCTTTTTAAAAGTCTAATTCCCCATTTCATGAGAAATCTTCGCCCCAGTGAAAGTACCCCTCAAACATTTCCCAACTAGCTTCTGCCTCCAAATTAGCTACAGACTGTATGGTAAAATTGTCCAGGTCAATGACAAAAATGAACAGAAAATTTAACAGAGAAAGTAACCATTTCCTTAGAGTGACTCCCTTGCTGATGCCCTGCTGTTCTGCGGTGACCATGGGTATCTTTAAAACAGCCACCCCTTCCTGGGTCAGTCTTGGTCCCGGGAGCACTTCCCGAACAAGCCATCCCAGTGTGCTGTGGTCCTGACGCTGCAAACCCTGGACCCCTAATCTAGGGGAGAGCCTCACCTGAGATCCACCCACCCCACCAGCTCACCTCTAACCCCACCCATCCCATGCTTTAGGGTAGGAGGAGGAATGAAGAACTATCAGGAAAGAGGAGGCTTTGTAACTTGCAGTACTTGGTAATGAAACAAGCTGTAGATTTAATAGTTGAGACTTTCGATTCATGCCTGTATGGCACCAGAGCAGCAGGGAGACATTCCTCCTATTTCAAAGCCCCTTGTAGTTTTGGAAATTTAAGAGATGCTGCCCAAGCATCACTTCTTGGCATCAATCAGCCCTGCTTCGGGCACCCAAAGTGTGATGATCACAGGATCATCACACGATCACATTATGTGGCCTTTTGAGCATGAGGCAGAAGAGAGGGACAGTCTCTGGCTTGCCAGCCGCCGGGTCTTGTTTGCCTAGAGCAGCGTCTGACACCGAGCGAGCACTGTTAAGCGAGCCCCTGAACACCAGAAAATTGGCCCATCCAGACACCTGCCTGGATCAGCCATTCACCTCTGGGTTTCTGTTTAAATATCAGCTTTTCAGGGAGGCCTTCTCAACAATCTTTCCTAAAATAGCAAACTCCACTGTAAACACTCCCTGGCTACTTGTTCTGCTTTATTTTTTCCCATAACACTTATCACCATCTGATACCCTCTGTATCTTACTCACCTGGAGTCAGTCTGTTCTTTCTAGAATGCGAGCTCCATGTGGTTAGGGTTTTTGCTAGTTTGCATCATTGCTGAAGCCCTAGTATCTAAGACAGGGCCTGGAACATAGAAGCTCTCAACAATTCTTACAGAATAAAGAGTAAATAAATGAATGAATAAAATAATTATTGTCACCAATGCCCTAGACTGTGGCCACATTTTCCTCAACTGATGTTCTGAGACATAAATATTGAAAATGCCAGCAAACCTTTGCAAGGGAAAGCTAACATGTTTCATATACAGTGAAATCAATTTAAACCCAGTTGATTATTAGAGAATGTTAGACTATTCTTTTGATCCAGAACAAAGGCTAGAAAAGATGGAACCAAAAACTATCCCCAAAGAATCGCAGCTCTGGTGGGCATATCCCAGGAAATCAGCCCCTCTGGGTAGGATATTTAAATGCTCATCGCAGGAAACCGCACGTGGGAGGGAGACTCCTCCCTCTGCCAAGACACTACGCAACCGAACCACGCACGAACTGGCCGATCCGAGGAGCCGGCACAAGGAAACTGCCTGGGTGTGTGGCCCTGGGCAAAGGTTTTGCAGGGTGCCTGGCAACACAAAGGTGCTCGGAGAGTTCTAGGACTTCTCAACCTCCTCTAGACTCCTTTTCTGAAAATGTCACACTGGAGTCTGCTCGACAATCCCATGCTCAGAGCAGCTGCCCTGCAGACCCGAAACAGGCGTCTCAAAACCCGGGGCAGCCCAGGAGTGGCCAGGCAAGCTCTGAGAAAGGTTCTCTTCTTGACCAAGCTCTAGTTGAGCTCTTCACCCTTCTCCTGGACCTGTCTGTACACTTGCTTATAAAATCCAGTTTGGGCAAGAACCCTGCTAAGTCCGTTTAACAGGAACCAGCCACCCTTGATATTGGATCAGGGTCCACACTGCCCCCAGCTGATGTCTGGTCACCCTGGCCTGTCTTCAGCAAGAATCCTGCTGCTTTGGTTAATCTAGAATCCTGCTCACCCCCGACGTTTTCTCTTAGCAATTTTCCACCCTGCCCCCACCTTCTCAGTTGCCCCCCCCTCGTGCTCAGAATTGAGTCCAGTGTCTCCCCATCGCAGGGGCCCAATGCCTATAGAACGGGACCTGAATGGAGTCTGCCTTGCTGTGCTTTAACGGGTTTCCCTGAATAGTTTTCCTTTAGCAGTTCCTCCAGAGGGATGAAAAGTTACCTCTGGGTACAGGGGACACTACTCGGGTGGTGGGTACCCCAGAAGCCCAGACACCACCACCGTACAAAACATACATGCTATGGAGTTCAACCTCTGCCCTCTAAACCTGGCAATAGGACAAAACAAAACAAAATGGAAACAGTTCCTCCAGTTACACTGCAGAGGAAAGCGTCAGAACCTGAATTGAGTGAGCAAACTGGCGAGCACTGTCGGAATCCATCAGCCTCAGAATCGAATCTGCTAAACGGGAGCGTGAAGGAGCGATCCATGTTTCCGTTCACAGCTGACGGGATGGCTGTGGACATTCACAAATGAGCAGACAAATGTGCTTTATCCACAGTTTATTTTTTTGTGTTATTCTCTCACTTAAAAAATGTATTTCTATCTGCTTTAAAGTGAAGTGTTAGAGAGTTCCAGAATTTAACATTTGGGCCAAATCTCACAGTTTCATAATAGTCTTGCCATTTCATATTAAGCGTGACTAACCTTTGCAGGGTTTGCTGAGGTCTCCTTTGTTTAGAAAAGCATCCTGTTCCACACTGATTATCTCCCTTCACAATCCTGGGAGGAACTAGGGCAGGAATTTGTATTACAATTAGGTGAAATAGTACCCCCCTTTTACAGGAAAAAGAATCTAAATCTCAGGGTGGTTCAGTGAGTGGCCTGGGGTCGCGAGGTGCAAACCCACATCCCGTGGCCTCTGAGTGGTCCTGTGGACAGAGCAGCCCAGGTCACAGTGTCTAGGTTCAGCTGTTTCTCCTCAAACTGTCCTCGAACTCTTTGGTTCTCTGTGTACTTGGAACTGTATCATCTTGCAGTTTCGTCCTTGCTCATAGGTCTAAAACTGATTCTGAAACTAGGTCAGGGTCCATATATTTATGCAGAACAGAAAAAGGGTGGAACCGTGAAGCTGGCCTCCCTGTGCAGCCAACACAGGAGGGCGTGGGTCCCAGACTCTGCTCCCCGGGGAGGGTGTGGGCCACAGGGGCATCAACAATGCTTCGCTCCCTCGTCCCCTCATCAGGGCAAGGAAGCTTAAGGCTGCCCGGCCACCTGTCTCCCCACGGCACAGATGTGCATGGACAATCCACAGTGAGACCATCCTGAGAAACAGAGACAGAAGCCTCCTCGGTGCTCTCCAAGTTGAGGCAAACATCTTCCTCCCTCTAGGGATCCAAGCCAGGATCTCAGTGTTTCTGGAAGTTTCCGTGGTAACTGGAAATTCTGTAGCTGACATGAACACCCTGCCCAGCAATCCCTACACATGGCTTCCAGGATGCACAGCCTCCCGGCGTGGACAGCAGCCGAATGGAACTGGGCGGTAACTGAGCAGACTGTCCCTGACTTTTGCAGCCACCACAGCCGTTCGCCTGCTGTGCCCGACCGTGGCACCGGGAGTGAGGAGCCCACAGGCTGTTATGACCACGTAACGTGCAGCGTGGAGAGTCCTGACATACGAGTTTATGAGGCAGCGGCCCAGGCTGGTGGCTGAGAGTGGCGGGGCGTTAGCTGGCAGAGTGAGGGACGTCCACCTCAGGCAGAGCGACACTGGTATAAGGATTCAGCCTGGCAGAGCAAGGCAGGGATGAGCCTGCCATGAGTTCGCACTTGTGGGGCGCACGGACAGGGGTGTGTGGGAGGAGGTAGGCCTGGTGGAGGAGGGTAGGGTCCCCCCAGCACCCACCCTCGAGATGCTCAGGACTAGGGAGTGCTTGGGACGAGGTCAGAGGGCCTGTGCCCGGCCCAGGCATGGCCTGCGTGTGCGTGGCTCAGCCGCTGGCCCCTCCGTGTCTGTCTTCACTTGGTCCCTGTTGCCCTGCCAGCTGCAGGGCTGGCTTGGAGGCCACGGTGAGAGGACGACATCCTGGAGCAGGAGCTGCTCCGGGGCCTGGCCTGGGCTGCTTTGCCTTCTCACTGCCTGGCACATCCTTCAAGCCACATGCCGTCGCTGGCTGGCATCGTGTGTTCCTCCCTCAGCGTCGCCTTGCCCGGTTGGTCATCTCACAGCCTCCCAACACAAGCACAGGCTCAGCCAGTGCACGGGAGTCTGGCCTCCCCCGCTGGTAACAAGCCACTCTGCCGCCAGGCCGCCCTGGTGTGGAACTGCAGGTCCCCGCAGCAAGGCCTGTGCACGCACTGCTCTTCAGACGCTGTCCGGGGCGGCTCGCTGTGGCTCTTTGCTCACGTCCGCCTGGGGCGGGGAGCAGAACAAAGCTAGTCCAGACCTGCTAGGGGACCCAAACCTCCCTCCCTGGGACCACGGTGCCTCCCGGGGCCTGTGGACTGGCAGCTCCCCAGCTCAGTGACCCTCAGGGGAGGCGAGGAGGGCATGGCAGTTTCTCCACAGCAAGGCACAGAACCCCGGGGGCTTGCCAGCAGGAGGTGGGACACTTGACAGTAGTGGATAAACCTCTACATGTGCAGGCCCTCTGTGTGGACGGGACTTCCAGGGGAACCTCGTCAAGCTCTGTGCAGATCTGGGGACAGAGAACCAGCACTGAGGTTGCCACCCCAAATGGCCCTTCACATTGCCACTGAGGCATGCATGCCCTGGCACCCTCCCAGACCCAGCAAGAGTCCTGGGTCTACATAGCCCTTGGCCACCATCCCCAGCCCAGAACATCAAGATAGCCACCGACGGCATTCCTCCCTCCCCTGCCAGCCTGTAGCCTTCGGATACAGGGGAGGGGTAGGGGGAGCACGGAGCAGCAGCCAGAGCCAGCCCCTGATGTCAGACAGGCAGCCTTCACTTCCCCACACTGCCACCCTGCCTGGCTCTGTGACTTGGTTGAGTCAGCCAAACCCTGTCCCAGGGTCAGTTTCCCAAACTGACATCAACCTCATGGGGCAGCTGGGGAGGTGAAAGGAGCAGTGACGGAGCACGCGGATGGTGGAGAGTGGTGCCTTCGCCCTGCAGTCGGAGCGGCCAGCTCCCGTTCAGAGGCGCACCTCTGCTGGCTCTGGGGCGGCCTTGCGAGCGCCGTGCTCGCTCAGCCCAGCAGGAGCCCAGCGACTCTCCCGTCCGTGGTGCAGCTCACAGAGGACTCTAGGAGCGTTTCCCTGGACGTCGTGGCGAGGCTGCCCTGAAGGCTGGTGACAGGGGGAGTCAGGTAGCACAGCAAGGGGAGTCAGGAGTGCAGGGTCCTCTGAGATGCGGGTGCGGGGTGCACCAAGGCAGGTGGAGAAGGTTGCAATGAGAGCTTGACCTCTACCCTGTTTGCCAACGGAGAGCGCCAGAGACTTTTATAAAGAGAAACTGCCTGTCCACACCCCCATTTGGAAAGATCCAGTGGGCTGCGGTTCTGTGAGACCTGGGGGCTTAGGAGAGCTGCGGGAGGGAGACTGTGTCTGGTGCAGCAGCAGGGCACACTGGAGGGGTCCAGTGACATATCCTCCTTGTTCAAAGAGCGTCACACGTCCCATTCACCCTGAAGAGAGGAATCTGACCTTGAGGATGTGGGTACCTTCTCTCCACATTGGGGGCTGCTCAGTGGAGATGTGGGTTATGTGAAGATGTGGGTTATTCTGTGTTTGCTGAAACCCTCAGGGAGCAACTGGAGGTGTCTTTTGGTGGAATAACCAGAGAATATTCTTTTTCCAGGCAGCCACATGGTTTCTTGGGGACCAGGGAGCGATGCTACTTAAAGGCCACACTTGCTACCAACCTTCCCAATAGGAGACTTGCCGTTGTGATGTGTCTCCTCCTTTTGGAATCAGAGAAGGTTCCTTTAGGATTCTCTGGCCTGTGAGGGGCAGAACTGTAAGTCAAAATGGCTTAACCACAAAGAGGGCGTATGGTCTCATGTAAGGGGAAAGCACAGAACGTGGGCATAGCTGGATCCAGGCACTCAAAACATCCTCACGCTTCCATCTCTCAGCTCTCCCTCCACTCTCTCTGATGCCAGAATTACCACCAATGGCTCCAAACTTGCTGAGATGGCAGCAATTCCCACAGCAGCTTCTCTTTCTTAAGAATTCTTCCAAAAGCGCCATGCCGGAGTCTGATTTCATCAGCACGGCCATGCCTCTACCGCTGAGGACGTCAGTGTGGCCGAGGTGGTGGGCTATGCCGGTTAGTGTCCCGGGAGCAGGGGGCAGGTGGGAGGGGAGGGGAGCAGAGCGAGCAGCCCCTGTGGACAGAGATGAGAAAAGAAACCACTTTCTCACAGGGACACCGAGATGCCGTCACTGAAGGAGAGGAGAGTGGCCCTGGGGAGACGAGCTGCTCGGCCGCCATATGCACGCAGGAATCCGCGTCCTGGCACAGACTTCGGGAGCCGCGGATCCTTGAGGATCCTGCTCCTTTCCCTGCGTCAGAACTTAATCTTGTTCTTCCTTAGCACTTGGCCTCCAGCTGTTCAGGGCACTTATAAACTCTGGGCTTACATTAGGCGAACCCGATGGACGACGGGACCGCGAATGACCCTGGGGCCAATCCACGCCTGACTCGCCGCCGCAGCCCGCTGCCCAGGGCATTGCAGCCTTTCAGCCAGGTTTGCTGGATTGAATGTGCTCAACTTAAAGCGTGTTTGGTACCAGCATGCCTTGCTGTGCTGAACGGAGGGAAAGCAAAGGCGTCTTGGCTGTACCCAACCCGCACTCCCGCCCCGATCTGTTTAGCTGCCACAGTGGGGAAGGCCTGCCTGTCAGTCGGCCCTCAAGAGGCAGGTAGACCCAGCAGCCGCTCACTTCTGAGATGCAGAAATGTACAGAGAAGCTCCTGACATGACTTGAAAAGCCACGTCCACTCGGCCTGTGGTTTCCGAGCGTTGTCCTTTCCTCATAGCATCAGAAACTCGATGCCTTTGCAAAGATCACAAGTGCTTTATCTCCCATCTGAGAGCTTTCCTCCCGCCCAGCCCACCGTGGTGAGCACAGAGCCCCAGGGGAGCAGAGGTATTGACGGCCTGCGTCCAGGCCGCTCTCTGTGTGCGTTTCATGCTCCCAGATCAGAGCATCTCCACACACAAGACTCAAATGAACAAAAATCACATGTACCGTGGAACTTTAGGGTCACTTGGCACTGATCAGAACAGATGCTGCGTTCACTCCTGCCAGGGGCTACGGCGCTCACAGCCCGGGGCTGCCCGCGGGCCTTCCCTTGCAGTCAGAGCCCCCATCTGTCCGCAGGAAGTCCCGGGAGCCCGGAGAGCCTTCCTCAACCAGCGCAGCCTCTTCGCTGGGGACCCAAGGAGCCACGTGTGTCAGCTTTCTCCAGCCAGGATGCCAGACAAAGACGCCCTGGACTGTGGCACCAGGATAGGGTTCCCGGAATGGGCTGGAACCTGCCTTCGGCCAACACTTAGTGCACACCTGCCAGGCACCAGGCACACAGCGTGGGCCCACGACGCACGTACACAGCGTACGTGTACACACACCGGTGCTTTTCTAGTACTGAGGCCACACAAAGCAGCGATGAAGTCTTTGCCCCCAAATGATAGTCACTGATGGAGAAACTGCTCCAGCAGCAGCCAGAGCAGAATGCGGGGAGCGCCGGGGAGAGGGTTTCATGCGGCACAGGTGGAGACAAGGGTTCCTGGAGAGTTTGTGAGAACCTACAGAGTTAACCTCCTGGAGGAGAGGTGCAGCCCAGGGGGAGGGTCCCTGCATGAGCCTGGAGTCCAGCCCACTTGCCCTAATCCTCCCCTCTCCCTGCGTTCCTGTCCCTTTGGCCTTCCAAACACAGAAAAGGTGAGACCTGGGCTTCACTTTGGGGCCAGGCTCACACTCAGCGTGCTGGGTGGCTGAGTGCCTGGAGCTGTGTGTGTCACAGCAGGGCCACTGCTTGGTGAAAAGTCACGGCTGTGCTGGGGAAAGGCCCCGGTGCTGGCATCCAGAGTGGCACTGGAAAGTTCCCCAGCCGCGTTTCTACCCCTCTGTGGGCAGTGGCTAAGCTCCCTCCTGGCCTCCTTTTGTGGATCGCATGATCTGATTTCTGATGCCAGGGGCCGAGGCTCTGGGCTGGATCAGGTGGTGCTGGTCAGCCGCAGGCTCGGAGGTGGAGAGCAGACATCGGGCACATGCTGCGCTGCGCCAGCCAGGCCGCAAGCACGTCCAATTCGGAGCCACTGTCCCCAGGGACACTCTCTGAGCGGGAATCCGGCCCGGGCTTGCTGAGGACCAGCTGCAATCACTCCAACCACACAGCCAGCCTCCGCCACTCCGCTTTCCCGGCCAGCCTCCTTCATCGTCAGAGTGTGCTGGACGGTCTCTCAGTGCCTGGACCCCATGCACAGCTATGCCACTGGTCTCTGGGGCCTGGAGCCCAGGACAGCAGTGCTCCCTGGGGGGCAGAGTTGTTCTGTAAATCTGTGGCCTGGTCACCTCACGTGCTGCTGGAGGAAGACCAGGCCGTGGGGCACGAAGGAATGAACGTTTACCACCTTCCACTAGGAGCTGTACGAGGCAGGCTACACTCGCTACTGCATGTGGCCCACGTGACCTGAGGGAAACAGAGATCCGCCCTGGCACGCCCACCCTGCCCAGTCTGCAGGCTCCATGTGGGGAGAAGG
This sequence comes from Mirza zaza, assembly GCA_008750895.1. Classification (NCBI taxonomy): domain Eukaryota; kingdom Metazoa; phylum Chordata; class Mammalia; order Primates; family Cheirogaleidae; genus Mirza; species Mirza zaza. The sequence continues at coordinate 96,486 of VSMD01119678.1, read as the reverse complement.
CTCCGAGCCTGTCTCGTGAGGTCCCCGCTGCCTCCCGCAGCTCAGCCCAGCCTGAGAGGAGATGGGCTGACTTTCCATTTCAAGTTCTCTTGTAGAGTTGGGGGCAATGCTGGCCCTGAAGCATGGTCACCTCTGCTGCTGCAGCATCAGGGACGCCGTGCCCTGGTCTCGGTTCTGGATTCCAGCTCAGCAGCTCTACAGCTGGCCACGAAACAGGCAGGGACCAGGCATTTCCTGAGCGTTTGTTCCAAGTGCCGTGTTTTTCACAGGGGAGGAATGTGTGCTCAGAATTCTTGATTGCCTAAGAATCCTGAAAATACAGCTTGGCCAAGCAATGTCCTCAGCATATGCCATTTAAGGGAGTAAATTTCCTGCTTCATTGGCCTCATTCAGACATTCTTCAATTCTGCGTGGGCAATTGCAAATTTTAATAGTTTCTCTGTTTTAAATCTTACCCTCTCCAGTCTGCCCTTCACAAGTCTTTCTAGAATTGTGATTGCTTTAGCAATAATTGGCAGATTAGATGTCGCAACAAGCACTTCAGACCTATGATCTCATTCATTCCTCACACAGCATCTACAAGAAAGATCCTCCCATGTTCCCCATTGCACAGACAGGAAACACACTTTGGGGGGTTTTACTAATATCCTGAGTCACATTGACTCAAAATGTGGAAAGGCTGGTATTGAGTGCAGACCTGATTCACCCCGGACCATAAGCTCTCAATTTCCAAAACCCGACTGTGTAGACTTAACTCTCTCTTCTGTTCGGCACCAAATACAACTAGAAGCCCTACAAATAAAACAAAAGGGAACCAAAGGAGAACTATGAATGGTGGGAAGAGGAAGGTTAGAGACCCCAGGACGAGAGGAGCAATGCAGTAGCAGAGAGCTTTCTGACCTTCAACCCACAGAAAAGGGGACCAAGGCTCCATGTCTCCTGACCCCTGACTTAACAACAGCAGGTGGTCCAGGTTGGCTCCTTCCTACTCTGGATCAACCAGAGCCCAGCCCACAGCACCAGCTGAGCCCCATGTAACAGGCAAAGGAGACTGAACAGGAACTTGCTCAGAATAATCATCTGAGGAGTGTTCTCCTTCCTTGCTGAGCTGGAGACTCCTCTCCATGGACCCGAGACACCTGGGAGGCCAGGCTGCAGTGGTGCTGCATGGCACTGCAGCAAACATGTGCCTGGGATTCACGACTTGTTCCCATGGTCTGTACAACCTTTCCTCCACGAGGAAACACGAGGTGGCCAGCTGGCTTTGGTGGGCAGTAGGTAAGGTCACAGCACAAAAAATGGTGTGGCTCAGAAAGACTCTTTGTGCTTGTACCATGTCTTTGAAAACCATAAACCATCAAAACTCAACCATCAAAACCACCAAAACTCAACTCAACTCAAAACTCAATAGACGCATGAGTATAACCACTAACATAATTGAATTCATAATTAAAAAGCTGTTGAATGAGAAATCTCCAGGTCCATATAGTTTCACTATAGACTTCTACTGAATATTTAAATTAATTATAAAGAACTAACACTAGTTTTGCACAGTATCTTCCAGAATGTAGAAGAGAAGGGAACCCTCCCCTAGTCATTTTATAGGAAAGTATTACCCTCATTTCAAAATTGGGCAAAGACATCTTAAAAAACAAAGGATGATTATAACTAATGAACTCAAACACAAAAATTCTCAACTAAATACAAGCAAATTGAATCTGGCAATGTATTAATAGAACTACATACTTTGATTAAATCTATTTATTCTAGTTATGCAAAATTGGTTGAACATTTCAAAATCAAAGTAATACATCATATTAACAAAGAATAAAAATCATGTAATCACATCAAGTGTTGCAGAAAAAGCATCTGAAAAAATCCAACATAATTCATGACAAAATCTCCTAGCAAGTTGGGACAAGAGAGGGCTTTCTGAACTTGATAAGAAGCATCTAGAAAAAACCAAAAACCTATGGTTAGCATTGCACTTAATGAAGAGAGACTGAATGCTTTCTTCTTAAGTTTGCAAACAGACAAGGATGTCCATTGGAAGGTCTAATCACTGCAGTAAGGCAAGAAAAAGAAACAAAAGGAATACATATTGGAAAGGAAAGAATAAAACTGGTTCTATTTGTAGAAGACATAATTGTTTATGTAGAAAATCCCAAGTATTCTACAAAAACAAAATTCTTAGAACTAACAAGTGAGTTAAGCAAGATTAAATAATACAAGATTAATGCAAAATATCCACTGAATTTCTATATACTAACAATAAGCTTATGGAAACAGATTTAAAATTCAATATCATATACAATAACTCCAAAGAAAATAAAATACTTAGGCATAAACCTAACAAAACATGTACAGTATCAGTATGCTAAGAAAAAATCACAAAGTGCTAATTGAAGGAAATCAAAGACGGCAAGGAAAGGCATGCCACATCCATGTGTTGGACAACTCAACAAAGTAAGAATGTTAATTCTTCTCAAATCATCTATAGATTTAGCGCAATTTGTACCAAAATCCCAACAAAGTTTTCTTTTTGTAGATAGAGAAAAGCTTATTCTAAAATTTGAATGGAAAGGCACAGCTGTACAATAGGTAGAGCTAGGAAGAATGAAATGGATGTCATCATTCTACCTGATGTTAAGGCTTCCATAGAGCTACAGGAATTCAGACAGTGTGGTACTGGTGGGCAAATGGCACATATATCAATGGAACAAAACAGAGAACCCAGAAAAACCCACACAAATATCCCCAGCTGATTCTGTGACAAAGGTGCAAACGCAATTCAGTGGAAGACAGCCTTCCCAACAAATGGAACTGGAGCAATACAAATAAATAAATAAAGGAACTTCCACGTAGACCTCACACCCTACGTAAAAATTAACTCCAAATGGATCGCAGACTTATATGTAAAATTTTAAAGAATAAAACTTTTAGAAAATAGTATAGGAGAAATTCTTCTGGACCTAGGGCTAGAGTTTTAAACTTGACATTGAAAGCAAAATCCAAAATAGGAAAGTTTATAAACTGAACCTCATCAAATTAAAATCTTTTGTTGCTCAAAGACTGGAAAAAAGATGTGGAAGGAAAAAATACAACTGGGAGGAAATATTTGGAAACCGTATAATTGAAAAAGTACTGCTACCTAGAAAGAACTCTCAAAATTCAACAATAAAAAACAATCTAATTAGGAAATGGACAAAAAACATAAACATACATTTCACTCAAGAGGATATATAGACAGCAAATAAGCACATGAAAAGGTGTTTAACATCAGTAGCCACTAGAGAGATGCAAATCAAAGATGAGACGATACCACACACCTATCATAATGACTTAAACACAAATAAAGACATCACCTGATGCCGGTAAGGGTGTGGAGAGATGGCTTCACTGAGACATGAATGTTCGCAGAAGCTTTACTCATAACAGCCAAAAACTAGAAATAGCCCACGTGCTCGTCAGTGGGTGAGTGGTTGCACCAGCTGTAGTGTGCCGCATCGTGTATAGTAGTCAAGGTTCTCCCATCTCCAAAGACAACAGAACTAATTGAAGGGGGCGGGGCAGAGAACGAGAGAGACAGAAGAGCTGATGGTGGTCAGAGAACCAAGAGAGCTGTGATACAGTTCCAATCTCAAGGCTGGAAGTCTGAAGACCCAAAAAGCAGATATTTCAGTTTGTATATGAGGTGGGAAAAAAAGGCCAGTGTCCCAGTCTATAAGGCATCAGATGGGAAACATTCTTTCTTACCTTGGGGAGAGTCAGCCCTTTTGTTCTATGTACGTTCTCAACCAATGAGGCCCACCCACATTGGGAGGGCCATCTGCCAATTTAAAAGCCAATCTCATCCAGAAACACCCCCACAGAAACATCCAGGATAACGACTGGGCGCCCTGTGGCCCAGGCAAGTTGGCACATAATGTTAGCCCTCACCAGAGAAGACTACCCTGCTATAAACAGGAAAGAACCACTGACACACAGAACCGCTTGGCTGAATCTCAAGCGGATTGTGCTGTGTGAAACCAAATCCAATCACAGATTGCATACTGTATGTTCCATTTATGTGCCGTTGTTGATTGACATTATGGAGTTGTGAAACAGACTAGTGGTTGCCAGGCACCAAGATCAGTTAAGCTGAGAATGGGTGGGAGTAAGTATGGTTATAAAAGCATAACTGGAGAGACCCTTGGGTGCATTGTGTCAATATCAGAATCCTAACTGACACAGTACTATGCTTTTTCAAGATGTTATCACTGGGGAAAACGGGGTGAAGTGTATACAGAGTTTTTCTGTATTATTTCTAACAATTGTGTGTGGATCTACAATTGTCTTAAAATAAAATATTTAACTTAAAGCAAGGATAAATCACTAGCAAAAACAATGAATCTACAACAATTGGAGTATTCAGGATTTGGCCCTGAGTTCCCCATAAGGACACAGCCACACAAAATCAGGGCTCCATAGTCAAAAATAAAAGGAACACAGATGTTGAGTGAGCAATGGAAGGTCTCTGTCATAACCTACTTCTGTTTCTTCTATTTCTTTTCCTCAGGCATATCCCCCTTTAGAGTAAATGCATATAGTTGCCCACTGGATATTTCCACATGAATAGACATACTTCACAAATTTGAGGTGCTCATAGTGAAACTCACCTCCTCCCCAAACCTTCCCTTCCACCCATTTGCCTCTGCATTAATGGGTGGTGCCACCTTCCCTTCAGTCACCTACTCTAGGAAACTCCCCCTCCCTTATTCCGAACACTGAAGTTCCAAGCACCATGTCCCTGTGCCAAACGCTCTCCCTTTACCTCCAACCCCAACTCCTATGCCATCCACTTTCATCTCTGTAACTACTGTTGTCTTTTGGGTCTCAGCTAATTGTCATTTCTTCCCACCACGTTTGAGCTGGGTAGTAAAACGTGTTGCCAGTGTGCCCGTATCTTACTTTATCTCAGGATTCTCTTTCCCCTCTAGACTGTGGGTTTTAAAGCCAAGAACCTCAGGCTTGGCCACACATAGAAAACATTAGGAGAGTTTTCAAAACACTGATGTCTTGGCCTGCCACCAGAGTGTTCTCTGACTTAAGTGGTCTCCGCGGTAGACGGGACATTGGAATGTTTAAAAGCTCCTCAGGTAATTCCTATCAAGTCTTGGAATCACTGTTCTAAACCTAGTAAGTCTAACTGTCCACCATTGTCTTCCCAGCTCCAAAATAAAGCCTCACACACAAACAGAAACGCTTACCCACGGAGTGGGGCAGGAAGTGATATCTTTCACTATCTTCCTGGAAAACCTTAGGTCTTGAGGTCTATGTACCACTCCTGCTGCACACGGCGACTCAGCTCTGCAGAGGGGAAGCACCTGTCGCTGTGGATGCAGCCGGGCCCTCCTGGGAGGGGCCACCCCTGCCCTGTACTTTGGCTTCAGTTATTTGCACCCATGTGGCGGAGGCCCAGGGTGCTGGCCAGGCCCACAGGCCGGGGTCTTCTCTCATACCCAGAAGCATTGCAGACCAAGCCGCCAAAGCTTGGGCTTGGCAAAGTTAGCCTTTCCCTGCAGGGCATGAGCCAGTATGTCAGATTCAGTGACCGGAGAAAGAAATCTACATTCTACAGAGGCAGCAAATGTGTTTGCAGCATGGCTGCAGTGTCGCTGCTGGAACTAGGCTGCAGAACAAAAGTGCTGTTGCCAAAGACAATCAAGTCACAAATGACTGGAGAAACATGCACAATTGTTCCTTGGCCAAGCCTAATTTACTTCAGGCAGATATTCTTATTGTCCCAGCTCATGAAGAATAATATTTCAAAGATGCCAATAGCAAAGTCAAGTTATTTCCTCTCATAGAAATGAGCTGAAATGTGTGTTCTGTGTGGGGAGAGTTGGGATCCTTTGACATAGAGCCCAGAATAGCAGGTATTTTAAGATTCAGAAATGTCACCTAGCCCAATGACCTCACCCTACATCAGGATATTAATGCATGAGTAGAGAGAAGTTAAATCAGGGAGGGTCAAATATCTAGCTCCTGGCAGAAACAGAAATAGATTGGAATAGCATTAAAAAGTAGTTTCTAGCTCTCAGTACTTTCCAACAAATAAGTAACCATGCATTCAAAAGCATTTATTGAACACCTACTGTGAACTAAAACATAGCACAAGGCACCAGGGATTCAAAGACTCAAAGCAGAATTCTGCCCTTAAGGAGGAGTAGGGAAAAATAAAGAGAAAATAAAACAGGTCAGTAATGGCACAACTAAGGCATGGTGGAAAGAGCTCCAAATAAGGGGTAGAAAAGGGGAGCAGGAGCCAGAAAACCAGACAGAAATGACATGAGCATTATGTAGGAATAAGGAGGTGGAGAGGGTGTGAATGGATTAGCTCTTCCAAGAAGCAAAGCTATGCTACAAGTACCAAAAGGGGGTAAATCCCTTTAAAATTTTGAAGAGGGAAAGCTTTTTCTATGTATGATTCAAAATTCAGAAGCAGGTGTCTTTTTTATTTCTTTGTGGAATCTCCATTCCATAGAGGTTGTACTAATTTGCAGTCCCACTAACAGTGTATAAGGATTCCCTTCTCTCTGCATCCATGCCAGCATCTACTGTTTTTTGACTTTTTAATAATGGCCATTCTGATCAGGGTAAGGTCATATCTCATTATAGTTTGAATTTGCATTTCCTTGATGATTACTGATTTTGAACAAAAAAAAGACACCTGCATTTGAATGTTTATTGCAGCATACTTCACAATTGCCAAGATGTGGAATCTACCTATGTGCCCTTCAATTCATAAGTGGATAAAGAAAATGTGATACACCATGGAATACTACTCAGCCATAAAAAGGAATGAAATAATGTTGTTTGCAGCAACTTGGCTGGAACTGGAGACCATTATCCTAAATGAAGTATTTCAGGAATGGAAAATCAAACACTGTGTGTGCTCACTAATAAGTGAAAGCTAAATGATGGGTGCACACAGTCACAGAGAGATATAAAGGACATAGGGAACCAAGAAAGGGGGAGGACGGGGGGGGGGCGGGGATAAAAACTTACCTGTAAATGAACACTATTCTGGTGATTGGCACACCAGAACCCTGACCTGAGCATTACACAGGGTATTCACGTAACAAAACCATTTGTACCCCCTTAATATTTTGAAATAAAAAATTCAGAAGCAATAGGAGAAATGTTTGATAAATTCAGTTACATAAAAGTTTACAAAAATAGGAAACAATATCATAAGCAAAGTAGAAGACAAAAGATAAACTGAAAAAATATAACACGTTACAAAGAGTTAATTTCCTTGATTTATAAGGAGCTAAAAATAGAAGAAAGGGGCTCATGGGCTAGAAATATGAATAGGACGATTCACAGATAAAAGAAACTCAAATGGTTTTTCAACCCTGCTCATAATGAAACAAAAATTAAAGCTACAATGAAATGAGCAAAAATTCAAAGCTTGACAACATATTCTATTGGTGGGACTTTGAGGAAAGAAATACTCTCATGCATCCCTTGTGTTATATGTAGAACATTTTCGTTCCTGTTTCCCAAATTTATATGTTAAAGATATAACCCTCTTCGTGATGCAATTAGGAGCTGGGGCATTGGGAAGCAAGTAGATGTCAATGCTGTCATGAGGGTGGAGCCCCCATGATGGAATCGGTACTTTTGTAAGAAGAGACACCAGCGATCTTGCTTCCTCTTCCTCTCTCTGCCACGCGAGAGCACAGCGAGAAGGTGGCTGTCTGTAAGCCAGAAGGAGAGACCTTCCCAGGAACCGAGTTTGCTGGCACCTTGACCTTGGACTTCCCAGCCTCCAGAAATGCAAGACATAAATATCTGTTGTTTAAGTTCCCCCAGGTGAGCAGCCCAAGCAGACTAAGACACCTAGTCAGGATATAAAATCTCATAAACCCTGTGGAGAGGGATTGTTAATATATGGAAAACAGCATATGCATTTACCACTTCACCAGCAATTCCTCTTCTAGAGATCTACTCCAATGATACACCATCAGAAGCACAAAAATAATTGTGCACATTTCTATTTGTAATAGTAAAAAACAAACAAACAAACAAAAAAACAGAGACAACCCAAATGTCTGTCACTATGAAAATAGTTTAACAAACTATTATAAATCCACAGTGGAATACTATGTAGCCATAAAAATGGAAACTCTGAATACTACTCTGTTAACGATCTCCTATATTTATTAAGTGTAAAATGTGGAGGAGAAAAGTACATATAGCATGTTACCATTTATATAAGAAAAGGCAGTGATATGAATGTGTGCAAACAAACATATACATATTTTAATAAAATTAATAAAAACTAAATGAAAAAATAAGCCACAATTATTTTTAAATAGTCACCTATGGGAAAGGGAGGGAATAGATTAGAGGGGGCACATTTAGATGCTACATTTCTCTAACTATGCCATCTTTTATAGATTCTTAACTATAAACATTGCATAGAATTTAACAACAAAACTCAATGCAAAAACACTTCCTAAAAATATAATGTCAAATAAAACTGATTATCCTAAATGTATGTATAGTTAACAGCATAATCACAACTATTCCAAGAAACTTAAAACACATTGACTGTATGTTCCCAGCAAATTATAACTTATGCACAATAGGAGCTAAAACAAACAAACAAACAAAACCTCTTAAGCTCTTTTCAGAAATCATTGGTAATGGTGCTGGCGTTGGTAGTTTTACTCTGAGACAGCTGTGTGAGTATTGTGGGATCTATCAAAAAGATTAGTTATATTCATATTATTTGGATTTAAGATATAATATCAATGTGCTACATAAAAACCTTATTGCCATAATTTGAATTGAAGTATATATGATCTTTTTAAAAGATATGTATTTCCTAGCAGTATCAAAAAAAATACCTAGAGACAGTTATAATCCAGTAACAGTGAGCACCTCTGGTGCCTAGCCTGTGGCTTCTGAATACCATTTCCCATGAAAATACATCGGGCTCCTTGGAAAGATGGCTCATTCCAGGTTGGGGCTGGAACTGGACACAGGAGCCAGAGTGTCCTGAGGGGGAGGACGCGTCCGTGGTCCTGGTGGGAGGCAAAGCAGAGACCGGACCCTGCAGCCTGGAGTGGGGAGGCCGAGGAGGGGCTGCAGGGGCTTCTGTTTCCCCGGTGAGTGGGAGTCACGGTCGTTCTCAGGGAAAGTGAGTAGGCAAGGTGGAGATTTCTGAGGGAGCAGGAAATACCTGAAATGGTCCTAGAAGAAGATAGGACTGAGAAGCAGCCAGAGAACTGCCTCCTGCTGAACAGCGAGGACCCAGCTGAGCTGGAGATGGTGAAACTCCGGGGATCAGTAGTGTGGTGTGTCCTCAGCTGACCGCAGCTGTCAGGGTGGAGGACCGGAAAGGGTGGATGGTTGAGTTTGGACAGGAGTGTTTTGCTTTTTGTTTGTTTTTATTTTTTAAATGAGAAAAAACTTACATATACTTAAATGCTAAGAGCAGAAAAAAAAAAAAAAAAGAAAAGGTAGAAATTGGGGATAAGGACGAACAGGGACTGGCCAGCACCACTGGTAGAACTGCCTGCCCTCAAGTGGAGGTTCTCAGTGTGGTCGCAGGACCAGCAGCAGCAGATCACTGGGGACTGGGCAGAAACGCAAGGGGCCGGACAGGTGCAGACCTGCTCACTGGGAGGCCTGGGGTGCGGAGGGGAAGCCCAGCAGCCCGCACCCGCCAGCGTCCAGCGGACTGGAGCACGCCGGCCCGTGAACTCGCAGCCGCGGCGGGCAGCGCTGTCGCAGGGGCCGGAGCAGCTGGCCAGCCCCGCCTGCTGGCCTCCGTCTTCTCAGAGGAGACGGCGGCGTGGGGTTTTAGGGAGTAGAAGGCTTTTCATTCCTCCCTGAGGCACATGTTTATTCCATACGGGCAGTCTATGTTCTGCTCGGAAAGGAGCAATAAAAGGCAGGATCCCGGTCGTTCCACACCGAGTCCAGACGCCGGGGCCGTTGATAAGCAAGCCACACGCGAAGGAGCAGGGCAAGCGGCGTGAAGGTTCCAGGGAGGCTCCCAGAACACACTGACGTGTTCGAGGAGTCCCTTGGCCGAGGGGGCTGATCCCTGCAGAGGGGCCTGGCAGTGTGAGGAGGAGGAGGGAGCCCGGTGCAGAGATGGCAGCAGGGCACAGAGGCCTGCACTCAGCTTCAGAGGCCTTGGGCCTGGCGAAAGGCTTGCATCCACTTCCTGCAGCCCAGGCCACTGAAGGGCTCCGAGCATGGGAGTTGCCACATAATTAAACCCAGTTTCCCGACTTCTGTGCATTCCATAGATGTCTCACCTGAGCAGTACCAGCTACATACTAGAATTACTCATGCAATTTGTAAAAAATTCTTATTCCTGGGCCCTACTTCCAGAGACTGTGGTTTATTCGATCTATAGAGGAGCCCAGGCTTCATGTTTGTTTCATTTTTGTGTTTGCTTTGTTTTATACTGGCAGGTGATTTCAACACTCAGCCAGGCATGGAAACCCTGGTTCTACTTTAGCTCTAAACTTCTCTCCTACAGCCTTCCCAAGCTGAGCTTCCAGCAGCCTGCCAGCAGCCTTCCTGCGCCTTGCTTGCTAGGACGTGGCTCTATCATTTTTTTTAACCATTTCATTGCATTCTAACATGGAGGGGACCCAGGTGGCAGGACACCCAGCTACCTGCCAGGGTGCCTTCCACCTGGCCCAGAATCTCAGAAGAGTGGTGCTGGCAGGTGAGAGGTGAGGTTGACATTTCAGCAGCAGAGTGCCGAGGTCAGTTGGACTCCCAGGCTCGCTGGAGAGGAGACTCTGCTTCCACAATCATCTTCCGATGTGTTCACGAAGAGGACTTTCTCGGATGCTGCTTTTAAGACTTTCTCTTTAAAAATAAAGTGTCAGTACGTTTTACTCAGGTGGGGGGTTTCTAAATTTCACATAATCTCCATGACTGGAAGAGTCCTGGGGTAGGAAGTGACAGGCAATACCAGATGCCGGAAAGCCCACCAGCCAGGAAGCTCTAACACACGTGGTGTAATAGACGGAGACTGAAAAGTTCAATACCACGACACAGGCCCACTTCTCACTCACATGAAGTCTAGAATGTGTGTCCACATCTCCCAGTGACCACCAAGCACCTTTCCCACCCTATTCAACACGTAGGTTCCAAGGACGCCTGCTCACTGGCTCTGCAGCAGGCCAGCCGGGGAGGTCCATGAAGGTGGCCTGTGCTGAGAGACGCGCGAGTGAAGGGCAGGTGGGTCCTCCATGTGATCAGAGGGGAGGCCCGACCTGAGCCAGCTCGACACAAGGAGCCCTGGGGCAGCTGAAGGCACAGGCCAGGGGAAGTCCCAGCTCACTGCCACCAGCTTTGGCCCACTGGACCCTAGAAGTTGTGCCCACCAGCATCACCAGGGACATCCTCACTACCAAGTCCACGGCCTCCTCTGAGTTTCTACAGCCAATGCAGATCAGACCCCAAGCCCAGTTTCTTCTTCCTGCGCACACAGCTCAGCTGCATTTCCCGGCCCCCTTGCAGCTCTGAGTGGCCGAGGGACAGTTCCAGCCAGTGCAGTCCAAGCATCACTTCCAGACTGCCCCATAGACCAGGCTGGCCCTTCTAAGGGTAGGAAGGGGGACTGAGATCAAGGGTGCTTGTCCTCGGTGGTCACTGGGAGATGTGAATACACATCTTGGATTTCGTGTGAGTGAGAACTGGATTTCGTGTGGAGGTTTAGAACTTTTAGGTCTTCGTCTGTTGTATCACATACTGTTAGAATTTCCTGTCTGGTGGGCTTCTGTAGCATCTGATATTCCTGACCTGAATGACTGTGCTTCCTGCCCCTGGACTTTACCTTCACGGCCAGAGACAGTATCCTCTGACTGCCACCGTCCCAGCCTGGGCAGACAGGGGCGAGGGAGCCCAGGTGAGCAGCGCAGCATGGCTTGTCTAACTCGCCTGGGGCGAGTCCCTCCCGATGTCCACTGCTGAGACCTGTGGCATCGGACCGGCCGCTTTGGCATTGGGATGGATGGAAAACCCAGTGTCTCCTGAGAGGGTTCTGGGGGATATTTGCTTGGTTATTCCAATGTCACTTTTCAGGGTCAGAAAGTAACTGGGGGCTGGGCCCCTAATGAATGGTAATTAAATATTTGAATATGGTTGAATGACTGGTCTCTCTTTGATGGGCAGTTGAGCTCAAACAGCAGTCAGCACTCTTGGAGGGACAGTGGCTCGTGCCCCCTCTGACCTGTGTGTGGCCCACGGGCTCCGATCAGGGTGCTTGCTGGGCTGGGGGTGGAGCATGCAGTCCTGAGATATGGCTCAGACGTGACAGTAGTTTTCCGAATCTAGGACAGGTCCCACTTGGATCGAACCCATTGGGGAGGATGCCAGAGCCAGCCTCAGGATGCCACCGCCAGCCTCATGCGTGCCCAGGGTGGTCCCGGAAACCCACAGTTATGGGTGCCGTCAGCTGTCTGAGGAGGTGTATCCAGACCCTGGGCATCTTATACTTAGCCTTTCCTCAACACGGCCACCAACCGCACCCACAGAACTCTGGCAGGGCGCCAGGGAGTCGGGCCCAGGTGGGACAGGGCAGTCAGAGCACTTAGGCTGGGCATGCAGGGCTCAGCCGCCTGGGGTTTGCTGGTACAATTGGCACAGGAAGTGCGGGGCCAAGAAAGGCCCCACCAGGGAGCGAGGCCAGGTGGCCAGAGCAGGAGGTGTGGTCCAGGGTCTCCCCAGAGGGTGTGTGCAGCCCTCACTGTGGGCCAGCCCAGAGCAGGGGGATGTTTAAACAGGGCCAGGTCCACCCTTCGGAAACTTCTTGATAAAACACCCTCTGCAGAAAGGTCCAGCCTGAACCTCATCTACGATACGCCACAGGACACAGGTAACCCGAAGACCAGAGAGCGCAGCCCGCCCGCTCCTTGTGCGGGTGAGGAGCAGGGCAGGGCTGCCGAGCAGGGCAGGCTGGAGCCAGGCCGGCCCCAGGGCACGCCGCCCTGCACCACACACGGTCGCCTCTGACCGCCCCCGATGGGAGAGAGCTGAGCTTACAGACCGGGAGGAATATCCAAAGAGCGCCTGGGCCTCCGACCCGCTGCGCAGGCAGCTGGAAAGAATTGCGGTCTCAGCTGGAAACGGCGTTCAGAACATTTTTCCATAGTATATCCCTTTCTAAATAGGTGCATCATGACGGTTCAAAGTCTGGTTTTAAATTTGTTCACATTCACACTGAATTAGGAAGAAGAGCAAATACATTGAGGGGGAGCACACTACACAAGAAGGTGCAGGCTGTCCCAGCCACAGTGGCACGTCCAGCCCCGGAAGATGGAGGGACGGCCAGGCTCCGGAAGGGGACGCTGGCCAGCCCAGCCTCGCCAAAGGCCGTGTTTGTACAGAAACACGCTGGGCGCTGTCCCTCCCCTGGCAGACGGGGCGGCTCACATTTCCTTTCTCCGTCCCAGGCAGTGGGATCAGCTGCAGGGAATGGAGAGCCGCTGGGCCATGGCCTCCCCTGGGAAGCCTCACCCCCAGGGAGGCGCCATTTCCTTCCCCACCCTGCAGGGCGAGGAGGGCGGGCAGGCTCGGGGTGCCCGCCAGCCTCCAGCGTGCACCTCTCTCCTCTGCGCCTGTCGGTTCTGAGCCTAGTGGGCGCCGAGGCTGGCCAACATTCTCCAGAGGCTGAGATTTCCATCCCCAATCCCACTTCACACACACACACACTCACACACTCGTGGGGGCCACTTACCACTGCCCCAGAACGATTCTTGCAGTCAGGCATGACCTTGGATACACGTCTGGATCCTAGACTTTGACCACTAAGATCTGCGGAAGAAAACAGCAATTTTGCACCAGGGGGTGGTGGGTCCTCCCAGGGCTCTATGCCATGGGCCTCACGTCCAGATTCCTTTGTCCTCATCTCCTGGCAGGGGCATGCCCATGCCTCTCTGGCTCCAGCTGGGGCTCCTCTACATCATGCGGCCCCCGTGTCGACGTCAGCGCTCTGGGGCGGCGTGGTCCCTGCTTGGCCAGTCTTCTCCTGGCGGGGATGTGGCCATGTGTGTCACCCTGACGCTCTGGCTGTGGCCAATGCACTGTTGAGATTGTGACCGGGCTGCCATCCAACATCGTGCCCTCGCCAGGGACTGCTGGGCTGCGTCTGACTGGTAGGTACCTCTAAATTTTGTAGCTGTCCCCACGTCAGGCCACAGCTGCCTCTGCCGTACCCCGTGTCAAGGTGCTGGTCATGAATCAAAGGAGTTGTAGCTACCTTGCACCCTATGTGTTTTTTTTTTTTATTGGATTCTCAATAGTCTTGGCTTTCTTCTATTCTACCAAATTAACTGAAATTAAAGAGAAACCCAGGCACGCCATGGGCACTTCAATAACCCAAGACATGCTAGTGGGATTTCCTGAAAGCACCTTCCACCAGCAACGCGGGATTCTTGTCCCCCTCGAGTCTTGTGACGCTGCTCTCCCTCCACTGGCTTAGGTAAAGCTGTCTTCATCTGCTCACGAAGCTGGAAATCTTTTCACTCTCATTTTCTCATTCTCCCTCACACTCAAGGTCAAAACATTAGCACGTTTTCTCACCCAGTCTTACTCTGCCAAATACTTAGAGAAAAGGCAGCAACCAGTGGAGCCCTCTGGGCTCTGTCAACCAGAAGGCTCTGTCCCCATGGTGCACTTCCTGCCTGTGTTCCTGTCCAGGCCCCTCACACCCGTCCTCACTCGCACGTGTCCCTAGCGTATCCCATCCATGGGAACCTTCCCCCCAGCACCTCAACCTCCCCTGCCTGGGCGCCAGTACCTGTCCTAGTGCTTTCATGGGCTGCTCATTTTGGTGGGGCACAAGACACCACATCACTTGGGGATCCCCCACCAACCTCCTGTGCCATACTTTTTAGGAATCTTCCTTCCTTCCCAAGCAGCAACCCTACTTGGTCTTTTCAACATGCAGTTGTTTGAGGCCCCTACAGTAAAGGAAATGTGTCAGGTAAACTCCCGTGGTAAACTGCGGCTCCCCCTCGTGCCTACACCGTGCATGCTCAGGGCGGCCCCTGCCCAGGAGAAGAGGCCACAGCCCACCCTGTCCTCGTTCCCTCCACTGGAAGCAATTGCCGGTGCCGTGCAGGAAGGGTGGGCAGGGGCTTTGCTCCGCTGGGCTCCCAGGGCGCTGAGGAACTGCAGTCCGGCATCCCAGATGTCACCCCAGGAGGTCACTGCCAGTAAGCAGGGCGAAAATATCACTGTAGGCCAGAAGGAAATCCACAGAGCCCCTGCACGATGTTCTTCCTATCAGACCCCAGAAAGCGCCTCCTTGGTGGGCGCAAGATACGTTTGCCTTGCTCTCTCCGTTGTTTCCTCTCCTCCGCAACCCCTGGAATATTTTTACACATTTGCCTCCCCCAAGGGTTGGACAATTTACTTCTGCTTTCCTTCGTGGTGAAACCAGAGGGTGAAGTTTGCTCTTCCAGATCCTTCAGCACAAGTGCTCTATTAGGTGAAGGAATCATTCTCTTGGAGATATCGAAAGCTTCTTCCATCCTACCCTGGGGCATTATTTGCTATTTTTGTGTCTTTTCCTAGCTTTTCTCCCTGTGAAGGGCTCCTAAGTAGAGATTTGAATCCGAGCTCCACCACCACCTAGGTCTGTGACTTTGGGGAAATTAATCACCCTATTGAGTTGCCAGCGTCCACATTTGTACGTGTACAACACCCCCCGCACTGGGGTCTCTGACAGTTTAATAGGTAAGGAAAACATTCCAGGGTTGACCACCCCAGAGTGCAAACTGTGTCACGTTTTCACAGATGCTACAAATTCTGACTGCTCTGAGGCATCGCCTGCTCCTACAGAATCTGCTCCCCCTTCCCCCTCAGCAGGGAGGTGGGAGAGCAGACCCGGTATTGGGGTGTCATGGGGCTGCCCATCTCTACCCAGCAGGCCCAGCTCTGCCAAGCCGTGTGACCTTCACCTCTCAGAAGCCCTGGGGCACTTCATGCCACCTCTTCTCCATTCCTAGTGTTCTCTACGAGACTTGACAAATGCTTTTGACAAAATTGTGCTCAGGTCATGTATAGTGGTGGGATCCAAAGCACAAGGAGTGACTTTGACTCTGTGCCCCCAGCAGTGCCCCACTTGGCCCTCCTCAGGTGGTCCTGTCCAGCGCCCTCTGCCCTGCCCACCACCTGCCTGCCTCTGCTGGGACCACACGTCACAGCATCTCGGACTATTCCAAGTGCTGCCGTCAAAATTCAGATCTGTCTTCTAGGCCTGTGCCTTCTCCACTTTGGTTCCTTCCACGTGATGTGACTTTGGGTCACCATGCCCTTCCTGCAGGCTCCTGGGTCCTCACCTTTGAACCACTAGAGTATTCAAATTTTGTCCTTTGGCAAAAACTTAGAAATAATTCCAGGTTCAAAATGGTATTTCCTTCCAAAATACTATCAGTTCTATACTCATTTTTTAAAAAAGTAAACAAAACAGCACCATATATTGCTTTCACATAAAAGGGAGTAAATTCTGGCAAATATACTCAATTCTTAATTGGGGGCCGATTGCCTGTGTTCAAAAATAGTAAAAGACAGTACATATGTGGAAAAATGCAAATGTCCACCCATTAGAGTTAACTTCTGGAATTGTCCCAGGGTACCACCCCGGACGTCTTCTACTCCACCAGGGTGTCAGGGCAACAGGCAGGAACCGGAAAAGGCAGAAAGGTTAGACAGCCAGCGACAAATCACGGTGTTGTATCTCCATGAGTTAGAACTGCAGCCCCCAGGCCCCTCCCAGCCAGACAGAACTGGCCACCCTGAGTGGACGAGGTCCATGAAATGTGGAAGGGGACCGGAGTCAGCAGTCAGAAAAAGTAAAGCATTAATTTGCTTATTTTGCTGCCACAACAACACAAATTAGTCTTTTGGTCTCAAAAGGGTGAATGCAGGGGCGGGATGAGCTCGCAGAGCAGGACGTGTGAGCACTCGCTCGCTCACCCGGCCATCTGCAGGGCTGTGGGCAGAGGGAGGAGGACAGGCTGCCTAGTGCCAAACTGGTGCAGCGTAGGTTTCATTTAACATTTGAAAAATAAAGAGCTCAGCTGAACAACAGAAAACAATAACAGATTGTTTTAATTGAGACAACCTATTGCCTATTTTTCCTCTGCAACTTGTAATGTTTTGTGCTCACAAATTGTGTTTGATATTTTTCTTACACTTGAAAATGACATCTGGAGAACAATTATTATTTCCTTAATATTTAATGTAGAATTAATATCAAATTAATTCAAATCACACTTTGACCAGCTTTAGTTTATTTCCAATAGCAATAATCTTTTCCCCTCTGTTGTCTGGTTAAGTGAGGGGGGTAGAAACAGGCGCCAATTCGTCATGGCTAAAGAATGAGAGAAGGCCAAAGAATCCTTCAGGAGCTAAGGGACTCCCCCACCCCTGCCCTGCTGAGTTGGGAAGACAGCATTGCCTGCCTTCCCTGTGTCCCCTCCCTCCCCCTGGGGCAGTCCAAACTTCTCATCCCTACACAGCTCTGGCTCCTTGGAAGTGTATGGGTTGGCACAAGAAGGGTCTGAGGAGCATGGAGATCAGATTGCCATGGGAAGACTTCTAAAGAACACGGGGACTGTGAAGTGGACAGGGACACTGTCCTCAGAGGAAGGGAAAATGTTGAGAGGACCCCTCAAAAGAGAAAGGGATTCATGGAGTCACCGGGAAATGAGCTCTTTCAACCACCTGCACAAGAGACTGTGCTAAGGGAAGGTTACTAAATGCCGTGATGAGAAAAGACACTGGTGTCCACAGAATCTCGCCAAGGAAAATTAAATGATTATAATAATGAATGTACCTTACAAGTCATGGCTTAAAAATGCTTTCATGGCTATTATCTCATTTGATCTCTGCAACACCCTGAGAGGTAGGCTGTATTATTTCCTTTTTTAGACAGAAGGCAAAGAATAAAACAATTGTGAGTTTCTCCATCAGGCAAACTGGAGCTTGCACCCAGATTTTGTCCTTTATTTATTTAACCTCTCTACGGCCTTCCAAATAACTCTCTGTAAAATGAGACTTTCAATAATGACTTCACTGAACTTTTGTGAAATAAGTTAATCAATTAAAACAATGCTCAGAACTTAATAGACACACACACACAATGGTAGCTATTGTTATACTAGAGAAAAGAAAACTGAAGTCTAGAGGGATAATTTAACTTGGTCTTGACTACTCTGAAAACAAGTTGTCCGTGCAAGTAGTATCTTTTTTTTTAGCGTATTATGGGGGTACAAATGTTAAGGTTACGTATATTGCCCATGCCCCCGTGCCACCTCGAGTAAGAGCTTCAAGTGTGTCCATCCCCCAAACGTTGCACATCTTACTCGTTGTGATTGTAGTATCTTTATTAAGGTCAAGGTCCAAGACCTTCTCTGTGTGTCAGTTACAACTATCCAAAGAGATGCTAATGAAGTGGTAACAAATTTGCATATGCTTTGGCAATCCATCCCAAAGATAGTAAAAATATGAAAAGATGTAGATTTAGGAAGCAAGTTGTGGTGCTATTTTAATAGGAAAACACTGGAATGAACACTCATGGCTATCAATAGTACCTGATGGAATCAACTTAGATGCAGTCATGCAACAGAGTAACCTGAAGCTATACAAAGAATTGAGGACTAACTTCACAGATTATTGATTGTGCTCTCCAGGATGTAGTTGGAAGTGAATAAACTAACATGCGCAAGAAGGTGTGTACATTATGCTACTATTTATTTAGGCAAATGCACATACAGATGTTCCTTGACTTACGGTGGGTTTACTTCCCAACAAACCCATTATAAATCAAAAACATCCTAAGTCAAAAATGCACTTAATACCCCTAGAAGCTCATCATAAAGTTGAAAAATCATAGGTCAAACCAATGTAAGTAGGAGGACAGAGCTGGGGACATGCTCACTGCCTTGTAGATCCAGTGACTCTCACAACCAGGGCAAGCAGTACCAGGTCCCAGGAGGTGCCCTCTGCTTCCCACTCCAAGGTGCTCCATCGAGAATCAAGCAGTCATCCACTGGTGCCAGGTGAGCAAGGCAGATCAGAACAGGACTGCAAGTGCTCTAAAAGCCAAACTGCCGTTGGAACCACAGCTCCAGCAAGCCAAAACTGCATGGGGAAACTGTCTGCTAACGTAGAAAATTTAAATAGGATTCAGAATTTCCTATCATAATATCCAAAATGCCCATGTACAATAGTAAATCATTCATCTTTCTAAGAACCAGGAGCATTCACCTTGAATGGGAAAAGATAATCAAATAACCTAAATACTGAGATGAATCCAATGGTGAAATTATCTAAACAGGATTTTGAAGCAGCTATCATTAAAAAAATGCACCAATGGTCAATTACAAATTCTTTTGAAACATATGCAAAAAATACAAAACCTCTGCAAAGAAATAGATGTCCTAAAAAACAACCAAATTGAAATTATAGAACTGAAAAATACAATAACCAAAATAAAAATTGAATGGATGGGCTCAAAAATAAACCAGAAATGACAGAGGTTAGAATCCGTGAGCTTGAAGATAAATCAATAGAATGGACTCGATTTGAAAAACAGAGAAAACAGGCTGCAAAAAATGAACAGAGCCTCAGAGACCTGTGGGACAGTAACAAAAGGTTTAACTTCATTATCACGGGACTGAAAGAGTATTCTACAAAATAATGGCTTAAAACATCTTAATTTGACAAAATACATAAACCTATAAATTCACAAATTTTAGCAAACCTCTGATAGGATGATAAATGCAAATAAATCCATGGCAAGACACATTATAATTAAACTGATAACTAAAGACAAAGAACAAAATCTTAAAAGCAACCAGACAGAAGTGACACATTACCCATAGGGGAACATCAATTCAAATGACAGTGGGTTTTTCAGCTGAAACCATTTATACAAGAAGGAATTGGCACAACATGTTAAAGTGGTGAAATAATAGAATTGTTGCCTTGGAATTCTTTGTCTGGCAAAGCTGTCCTTTAGGAATGAAAGAGAAATAACAACATTATCAGTTAAAGAAAACCCAGAAGAATTTGTCACCAGCTGAACTACCCTTAAAGAACATCTAAAATGAGCTCTGGAGACTTTAGAGGGCTGAAGTTTGGATAACAGAAGCTTTGGAACTTTAGAAAGGAAAGAAGAATGGAAAGGATGCAATGGTCATAAATATAATAGACTATTGCTCTCCTCATGAGCTTCTTAAATCATAGTAAAGACTGAAGCAAAAGTGACAGCACCCTCTGATGTGGAGCTCAAAGTATCTAGAATGACCACACAAGGCACTTACATTTAAGGAGTGGGTGATTTAAAGACATCTGCATGGAAGTAAGGTATCTATACGTCAAAGTGGCGAAGCATCCATAATAGTAGGTTGCGAAGTACTATTAAATAATATTATAATACTTAAAGCAACCACTAAGAAAAGTACACAAAGACATATATTCCAAATAGTCAAATAAATCTAAATGAAATTCTAAACATGGTCAAGTAACCCCCAAGAAGGCAAAAAAAAGGGAAACAGGGGGATGAACAACACAGGGAACAATTAGAAAATAAATGGTAAAATGACATAATTAAGCCCTAACCTATCAATAATTACTTTAAATGTGATTGGTCAAAATATATCAATTAAAATACAGAAATAAGCACAATGGGTTAAAAAACATGAACCAAGTATGTATTATCTACAAGAAACAGCACACATAAGAGAGGTAGATTGAAAGTAAAAGGACAACATATGTAGATTGAAAAGATATATCATGCAAAGATTAATTTTAAAAGCAGGCACATGTGTATTAATAGCAGATAAAGTAGACTCGGAGCAAAGAAAGGTACTTAGGATAAAGAGAAACATTACATAATGGCATTTTTATCAATCCACAAAGAAGGCATAGCTAACCTAATTGTATATTCACCAAATGTCAGAACCTCAAAGCACATGAAGCAAAAACTGAGGGCTTAAAGAAAAAATAAGCAAATCCACAGTTAAAGTTAGGGACATCCACACCAGCCTCTCAAAAACTGAGAGAAAACTCATACAGAAAATCATAAAACAAATGTGCAGATGTGAGAAGCACAATGAGCCAACATGATCTGATTGACACACACAGAACATTTCACCCAGCAGAAGCAGATTATATATTCCTTTCACGAACTCATGGAACATTCACCAAGATAGACCATATCCGGGGCCATAAAAACAAACAAACTGAAAAATTTAAAGAGTTGAAATCATACAGAGTACATTTCTTCTCCTCGGATTTGATAATTTCCAAGGTCCTATATTCAAATGACCAATATTCATTGATTCTTTCTTCTGTTCGTTCAGATCTGCCTTTGAACTGTGCTAATGAACATTTCATTTCGGTTATTGAAATTTCCAGAATTTCCATCTGATTCTTTTACATAATTTCTCTTTATTGATATACTTATTTTGTTCATATATTATTTTCCTAGTTTCCTTTTTTTGTTATGTTTTACTCTAGCTTTTTGAACATATTTAAGACAGTTGATTTAACAACTTCTTATTGGGAGATGTTTTTTTTTTTTTTTTTTTTGAGACAGAGTCTCACTTTGTTGCACAGGCTAGAGTGAGTGCCATGGTGTCAGCCTAGCTCACAGCAACCTCAAACTCCTGGGCTCAAGCAATCCTTCTGCCTCAGCCTCCCAAGTAGCTGGGACTACAGGCATACGCCACCATGCCCGGCTAATTTTTTTCTATATATATTAGTTGGCCAATTAATTTGTTTCTATTTATAGTAGAGACGGGGTCTCGCTCTTGCTCAGGCTGGTTTTGAACTCCTGACCTCGAGCAATCCGCCCACCTCGGCCTCCCAGAGTGCTAGGATTACAGGCGTGAGCCACCGCACCCGGCCTGGGAGATGTTTTTATTACTGATTAAATCTTGCTACTCTTTATTGGTCTATTTAAGATTTCTATTTCTTCCTGGCTCAGTCTTGGGTGGTTGTATGTTTCTAGAAATTTATCCGTTTCCTCTAGTTTTCTAGTTTGCGAGGCTTGAAAAAGAAGAACAAAGTTGGAGGACTCATACTCCCCAGTTTCAAAACTTCCTACAAAGCTTCAGTAGTCAAATCAAGGTGATAGTGTTATAAGGATAGACATAGACTAGTGGAATAGAATTAAGAGTGCAGAAATAAACTCATACCTCTACTTCCAGTTGATTTTCCATAAAGGTGCCAAGACTATTCAATGCGGAAAGAATTGTCCCTTTAATGAATGGTGCTAATACAACTGTATGTTCATAGTAAAAAAAAAAAAAAAAAGAATTTGGACCCCTACTTCAGACTACATCAAAAATTAACTAATAATGGATCAATGACCTAATTATGAGAGCAAAATCTACAAAACTGTTAGAAGAAAACATAGGAGTAAATTTTCATGTCCAGAGATTTGGCAATAAAATTTTAGACATGACACTAAAGTCATAAGAAAAAAAAGAAAAAAAATAGAGAAATTGTACTTCATTAAAATCAAAAACCTTCTTTGTATCTAAGGACATCATTAAAACAGTGAAAAGTCAACCTGTAGAATGGGTAAAAATATTATAAATCCTACACCTAGTAAGGATCTAATACCCAGAATATATAAAGCATTCTTACAACTCAACAACAAAAAGGCAACAATACAGTTTTAAAATGGGCAAAATACTTGAACAGACTTTCCTTCTAAGAAAAAATAAACATGACTAACAAGTACATGAAAAATTCTCAGTGTCATTATTAACTACAGAAATGCTAACCAAAACCACAATGAAGTAGCACTTCACACTCATGAGGATGGCTATTAAAAAAAAAAGAAAAAGAAAACAGCAAGTGTTGGCAAGGATATAAAGCAATTGGACCCCTTGAACATTATGGTGGGATTGTAAAATGGTTCAGGCACTGCAGATAACTGGTTAGCAGTTCCTCAAAAAGTTAAACATGAATTATTAGATGACCTAGCTATTGCAAGGTATATGCTCAAAAGAATTGAAACTGGTACTTAAACAAATACATGTGAAGTTTAATCACTGCAGCACTATTTACAATAGCCAGAAGGTGACTGCTGCCCAAATGACCATAAACAAATGAATAAATGGATTATATTATATCCATGTAATGGGGTACTATTAAACCGCACAAATGAAGGAAGTACTGATGCATGCTACAATGTGAATGAATTTCAAAAACGTTATGCTGAGTGAGAAGTCAGACACAAAATGTCACATATTGTCAATTTCCTTTATATGATGTGATTTGATTAGGTAAATCCTTAGAGACAGAACACAAATACGTTACATGGATGGAAGAGAGAGGACTAGGGAAGGAACTGTTTGTTTCATGGATGACAGATTTCTTTGTGGGATGATGAAAATATTTTAGAACTAGATAGAAGTGGTGGTTGCACGATATTAGCACTAAATGGTTTGCTTAAAATGGCTAACTTTATGTGAATTTCACTTCAACAAAGAAAACAAAACTTAGTAAAAAACCCCCAAACAATCCAATTAGAAAAAGGCAAAAAATGTGAGTAAACGTTTTAATAAAGAAATACAAATGGAAAATAAGCAGATGAAAAGATGTCTACATCATTAGCCATTTGGGAGATATAAATTAAAACAACATGATACGTTAATATTATTACACACCTATCATAATGGTTGAAATAAAAATAATAATAATAAAAGATGCCGATGAGGATGAGGAGGAAGTTCACCCCCTTTACATTTCTGGTGGGAACGTAAAATGACAGGGCCCCTCTGGAAAAGAGTTTGGCAGTTTCCGACAAAACTAAACATGCACTCAACACACTACCCAATAATTGCACTCTCGGGCATTAATCCCGGAGAAATGAAAACTTTCACACACAAAAAAACCTGGACACAATTGTTCATAGCAGCTTTACTCAGAATAGCAAATATTAGAACTATCCCAAATGTCTTTCGACGGGTGGGTATTTAAACAAACTGTGGCACATACATGCCGTGGAATACCCGTTGGCAATAAAAAGGCAACAGCTATTGATATACAATCCAACACCTTAGATGGGTCCCAAGAGAACTATTTTGAATGAAAAAGCCAACTCAAAGGATTACATGCTCTATGATTTTATTTATACAACATTCTTGAAAAAATTACAGATATGGAAAATATCAGAATAGCCTAGTAGCTGCCAAGTTTTAGGGGTTAGGGTTGAGGGGAAGGGAGGGATGGATATGGCTACGGAGGGGTAGCCCAGGCAAGCTCATGGTGGCGGAACTATCTGTGTCTCCATCACTGCAGGGGTCACACACGTCTCTACACATGACAGAGAGAACTGCAAAACCACACACACGTGTGCACATGCACACAAGCGAGTGCTTATAAAGCTGATAAACTCTAAGTACGGTTTCTGGGTTGTACCAACGTAGATGCCCAGTTATTACAGAGCACTGTGGTCATGCAAAACATGGCCACTGATCGATGCCGGAGGAAGCTGCGACGGGCCACGTTGCGTACTTTTTTCCAGCTACCTATGAATCTATAATTACTTCAAAATTGAACATTTTTTAAAAACCTATAGTTGTATATTTTCATGGAAGTATCTGGGAATTTATGATGTATTTTATGCTTAAACATGCACACGCATACACACATGTGCACTGACGATCCCGGGCCACTGAAGAGGCCTCTTGGCCGTGGTGCGAGGAGGAGCCCGGAGCGCCCAGGCTGCCGTCACACCACTTCTCGCGACAGGAGCCTGGACGCGGTGGAGAGGGGAGTCCTGGACCGGGGCAGTAAGATGCCGGAAAACAGCCCAACTGTCAAAATAGTTCAGAAACTAACTTGACAAAGATCCAAATGGCCAAAGAAGGAAGAACTAGAAATTCAATAAGAACAATAACTGCAATGGATTGGAACACATTAAATAGGTTAAAAATCCACGATCCCTGCCAACACTCGAATCTTGATTTCTAGACAGCCTTCCCGCATGAAACGAGGCAGGGTTCCTTTCACAAAGTGAGCCCTACGGCTGGAACAGGTTAAATACAAGTGAGACTGGAACATTTCTTAGTGCCACAAAGGAAGGGAGAGCTCAAAGGACAAAAGGGTGTGTGTGTCAATAAGGTGTGGGAGCAAACCTGAGAATTTCCAGGGGCCAAATCTGGAACAATCTCAGCAACATGATAAATAACATAGTATTGGATTATCACCCAAAGTATAAAATAAATATCCCTGGATCCATAGGGTTATAAGTAAATGGTTGAATAAATAAATAAATGGAGAAAAGACACTAATCTCTAGAGAAAAAATCTAAATAATGTATGCAGGAAGCCCTTCTCCAAAAGATGGAGCTAAATTCCCCTGCCCTACCCTAGAGTGCGGACTGGATTTAGCTTTCAATGAACAAAACACGAGGGGTGGTAACTGAACAGCAGAGACTCCAGGAAAACACGGCGTTGCCGAGTGATCGAGGCTGCCCCGCCAGTGAGCCGCACAGCCGTGAGGCTGAGACGGGAGGGGCGCCTGGCCTGTGGTGTCTTTTCAGTAGCCGCCCCCAGTGCGGTATGGAGAGAAACCTCAGACGCCGTGCTGAGGGCTAGCCTGCACCAACGCGACCCGCACTTCCTGAGACTGGCGAGGGGTGGAGAACAAGGGAAGCTGAGGAACTGTCGCCGGCCTGAGGAAAATGAAGATACACAGAAGGCTCTTAGTTTGCTGGGGCTGCCGTCGCAGAGCACACTGGCTGGCGGCTCCGACAACACGTTTGTTTTCTCACTTTCTGGAGTCCAAAATCAAGGTGTCGGCAGGGTCAGTTTCCTCTAGGGACTCTCTCCTGGGCTGGAGGACGGCCGCCTTCCCCCTGTCTCCACGTGGCCTTCCCTCGGCGTCTGTGGCCTAAGCTTCTCTTCCTATGAGGGCACCAGTCGTGCTGGATTAGGACCCACCCCAGTGACCTCATTTTAACTAACCATCTCTTCAAAGAAAGTGTCTCCAAATATGTTCTGAAGTCCTGCAGGTAGGACTTTGACATGCGAATTTGGGGAGAACATAATTAAGCCCACAACACCTACTGAAGGAATGTGGTGGCGGCGCCAGGCCCGGTCCTGGAACAGAGACAGAACGCTAGCAGGAAGGCTCGGACGTTCTGGAGTTCAAGCAATAGTCACGTCGTAATGCTGGTTTCCTAGTTTTGACAAGTGCACTACGGTGATGCAAGATGCCGACACCAGGAGAAACCAGGTGCTTCTCTGAAACGCTCTGTTCTATCTTGGCAACTTTTCTGTAAATCAAAAATTATTCCAAAATGAATAGTTTATTTTAAAAATTGGCAAAATCTTTTTTTCCACACTCCCCAATTGAACATTGGTACGAGGGGACTTTGAAACACTTTCCTGGCCCAACATGAGTTTAGGACTACACGGGGGAGGCTGGGAGGAGGGTAACAGCTCCACTTGGGCCTCGCAGTGAGTCGTGGCCCACACTGGTGGGGGAAGAACACGTCCTGATCCCATTATTTTTGCTAATCAGCCCTCAGAATGGGTAGTGAGTGTTTCTCTAAATAAAGATGGCCGCAGTCGAAATCAAGGCACTATGCACTGTCCTCTAGCTCCATCTCTTCTTTATAAAAGAAAAGCGCACAGTGCTCACCAGCAGGGTGTGGAGTCAGGCTGCTACCCGCAAGTCTCAGGCACGGGAGCCCACGCAAGTTTCGAGTCTCTCAGGTCTCGGCGTCCTGCTCTGTGAAACGTGGGCAGTAGCGCCGATTTCAAAGGTTTGTCGATGAAATTAAATAAGGAAATTTATGTAAAGTGCTGTGCTTAAGTTGGCACTTATTTACCTTAAAATGATGAGTTTATTTTAAAGTAATTATTTTAAGCTTCCCATTGCTTCCTTTGATCGTGGCTGTTGTAACTTATCTTTGTTGTAAATTTACTAGCACCAATATGCCCTGTGACAGGTCCTGGGAACTTTATTTCTACCAGGTCTCTTTTTACATAGAGTATCTTGCTTATTTCACAACAACCAAACACAAGGGCCAGACATGATCAGCCCCAACTTCCAAAAGAGGAAAGGGGTTAGGCGAGGTGTCCAAGGTTGCGGACTTGATGTGCCACAGACAGGCTGTCTGTTCACCCATCAACCTTCCTCCTCCTGGGCACACATCTTCCAGCCATGCTTGCAGGTGACCCGGGGACCGGGGACTGGTCTCAGGACACTGGCATGTGCGCAAGAGCGATGAGCACTACCTTCCAGCCCAGCTGCACAATCCACCGCCCTATCCTCCAACCTGTCTCTTCCCTTTCTGTGGCAACTCCGAAGGCCTCGGGTTGAAGATGGCACCATCATGAAAGGGAATGCTCCTAGAATCCGAGCCATCATTTGGAGATGGGCTGCCTTGGAGACCTGCCTGACTCAAAACAAACTGTGGCATAAGCAGAAAGTAAGTATATTCATCTATTTGAATTTCAAGGCCGGGCTCCCAGCTCTATCATCTGCCCTCTGGCCACCCTCCCAGTGGACCACGAGCCTGCTGGCTCTTCCACGCAAACACCTCACTTCCACTCACGTGCTCACATCTCTCCATTTGCGTGGCCTCTTCTTTCTTGACAGAAAAGACTCAACCAGTCCCACGCCTGCTTGTCCAAACCCTGCCTGCCACTGCATATGGTTCTCTTTCTGCCTGTCTACATTGTATATATTCATCTATTCCCAGTGTTAATACACATTACCATTTAATTTTAATACCTATATAGCAAATATTTGTAATAGAAATATCTGTGATAGGAGGGAAAATAAAAGCATAAGAAAATTAAAATACCATCTTTCAAATTTCAGCTTACCTCCTTCTCCTCGTGGCAGACCACCACTCTGATGGCTGTAGGGACCTATGTTCATGCCTTGTGATGTTCCAGTCCACGTGGGGGAGTGCTGTGAATACGTACGACAGAAGGGA
Organism: Mirza zaza; assembly: GCA_008750895.1. NCBI lineage: Eukaryota > Metazoa > Chordata > Mammalia > Primates > Cheirogaleidae > Mirza > Mirza zaza. The sequence goes on along the minus strand of VSMD01119678.1, from coordinate 68,477 downwards.
TGCTGAGCCACTTCTTTGGGGCATAGCATTTATTTGGTTTAATGGCCTCTGCTTCCTCTCCTTTGGAACCCTCCTTCTGACCCTAGCCACCATGCAGTGAGGTGGCCCAGGCAGCCACCACAGAGCTGAGGCTCAGCTGAGTCCCTGATGGGCTGTCAGTCAAGACTCCAGATGACTTCAACCGCCCTGAAACAAAAGAGTCACCAGGTCAACCCACAGAATGGTAGGAGATAACCAAATGGTATTTGAAGCCACGGAGCTGACTTGCTCCCCAAGATAGGGAACTGAAATACTCTCTATAGAACCTTCCATGAAGCCTCGATGCTACAGCTGGCACCAATTTCTTTCTCCTGTGTCATGCCGTTGCATGTTACTGTAATCAGGGCTGCATCTATCACTTACCGCCATATGGCAGGTATTTCTTTACATACCTTACCTCGGTCACAAAACATGAGCTGCCAAAAGCAGGACACTAGAGGAATTACAGACATGGGGAAGAGTACAGGCTTCTAAGTCAGACTGCCTGAGTCAAATTTAAGTTCTACTGTTTACTAGCTATATTGCCGTGTCATTTAACTTCTCTTACTTCAGTTCTTGATCTGTGAAATGGGTTATGGCAAGAATGAAATGAGTTACTGTATGTAAAGCTCTTATATTTCCTGAGGGTTACATGCCAGTCACTGGTCTGGGTGTTACAAGTTTGCCTGTCATTCAGCTCAGCGTCCGATGCACTGCCAAGGCCGGCTAAATTCTGGATAAATAAATAATGGACGTGAAGGTGGGTGCAGTGGATAGGGATGCCTTCACATCCTGTTAGCCTCCTCCTGTGCTGAGAGGGCTCTTTCCCCTCACTCCTTGAACGCAGGCTGGCCTGTGACCACTTTGACTGATGGAGTGTGGCGTAAGTGACACGGGGCCAGTTCTGGGAGCCCCAGTCCACTGGGTGACAAATCCAACCGCACTGTTGGAGAGGGAGGGCCCCGCAGGACTTACCCATCCTGTTTCTCCTCCAAGGCGCCAGGCCTGTGAGGAGCGACATCTTGGACCTGTGAGACAATTCGGCTGCCGGTGAGGACCAGCAGGTGGACCCTGCCCGCGGCACGTGCAGCAACAGCCCGCTAAACTCTGCCCGCGTTCCTGACACACCACACCCTGAGATGTAATAGAGTGGCTGTTACCATAGCCCAAGTTTTGGGGAAGTTTGTTACGGAACATTGGCTCTTTCTCGGGCATCTTGCTTCCTTCCTCAGTACCCCTGAGGCACCTGCCACGAGGACACGCAGTGTCAGGTGAGGACAGGAGCAAGGAGACGTGGGTCTTCCTCCAGGGAGCACCACCAAAATTGGCTGTGATGATGATCTCACCTGTCTGAGCTCAGGGCCTGCTGACGAACCGCCATTCCCCCAGTGACGTCAGAGCCTGCAACCGGTTCATCCATGAGACACTCCAGAAACCCCTGCCCCTGGAGTCCAGGCCACTTTCTCTCCAAGCAAGTCTGGAGGGCACCCTGCCCACAGCCTTGTGACCTACGGGACGTGAGGCTGCGGTCCTCAGGGCCTGTCGTGTGTGCAGCCCTGACCTGCTCTCTCCAGCTTCACTGGGGCTGGTCGCCACAAGCCACGCTGCCTGTGCCGAGGGCTTTGAAGGACCCTCTGCCAACGGCCAGCTGTGTTCTCAGTCACTCTGCTACTCAAGGGCTGGACTTGAGGAGGGGGAGTCAAGGGTATGGGGACAGCAGCTAGCAGAGGGTCCCAGAGCACGTAAGACGAATGTGGTGGGGGAGACAAAATCAGTCGCAGTTCCCGGCGAGCTGCCTCTGACGGCTGGCTCTCCTGCGTCACTCAAACAGGCGTTTGCATCTTACTTTATGGGATCCTTTGGTCTGAAATACTCCATAAATCTCCACGAGCCTTTCAGAGTCCCGCTCTGTGTTTCATTCACACGTCCTGACAGTTCCTGCCGGAGCGAGGAGTCCTGCTCAGAGGCTGGCCGCAGCCTGGCTGGGCCCTGAGCTCCGAGGGATAAATCCGTCAGTAGCCTGGCGGGACTGTGTCCCTTCCCCAAGCTTTGAGATTTGTACACAAGGCCAAGGCCTGGGATGATCAAAAGTATGGGAATGTTTAATGACACCAACACTTTATGAAAGCATGGGAAGGGAAGCATGTTCCAGACTTTCCCGTGCATCTCTAAGATAAACATTGGTTGCGTGGATGACGGTAAAGCCAAAACGTACATTTTCTTGGCTTTCATACGAAGTCTGGTATTACTGTGAGCAGGCCTAAAACTAAGGGCCTGCCTGGAGACAGTGTTGCACTCTGCTGGTTCTTGGGGTTGGCACCCAGGCTGTGGGTGCGGTGGGAGGGAGGGAGGGACAAACACTGTGCTGTCAGTGTGCCCCACCCTCTGCAGAGACACACACCTACCCACCGGCTCATCTTACCTCCAGTCCCATCCCTCAGAAATCCCTGAGCCAGTGTCTGTTTTCTCTCCTGGGCACACGGGCAGAGGAGAGCAGATGCCACCACCCTTCCCACCATATGCATTGGATCCGGGCACAGGCTCCGAGGGAGAGAGAACGGTGCGAACAGGCCAGAGGCGTTGGACATGTGTGTGCGGGATTTCCTGGGACTGACAGGACATTTATCTTCTTCCTCCTTCTCCTGATGACCCAGGAAGACCACATTGAGCCCCTGCTGGGCTTTAATAAAGTTGGCCCTGACCAACCTCACTTTCTCTTCTGTTTCCTCAGCCCCTGCCCGTGGCTGGAAATGATCACCATGGTGATGAGAAGCCATAATGGGTTTCAGTGTGGAAATGACCGATGCTTCCTTTTATGTGACCTTTAAATAATGTGGACCCCGCTCAGAGATTCAGTTTTCATTTTTAACCAAGTGACCCTATTTCTGAAGGTGGAACGTCACACACCATAGCAGTTTACATGAAGACACATTGAAATCTCAAATCGCTTGAACAGCAGCTTCCGATTCTGAGTCTAAATCGGCCCTGCTCTCCCTCCCGCATGCGAACTCAGACGCTGTCCATTTTCTCATTTTCCTAGAAGCCAGATTCCTCCAGGAAGATACCTCATTCACAATTGCTACCACCTTGTCCTGCCGGGCCCGGTTTTTCCTCTCGGTTACAGCTCGGTGCCAGGAGCAGAAAGCCAGGGATCCAGTTCCCAGCCGCATGGCCTGGGGCACTTCGTGCAGCTTCTCTGTTCCTCGGGTTCCCCATGTGCAAAGCGAGTCCAGTAACAGCACCTGGCCCCCAAGGTGTGCAGTGGTGAGGAAGTGAGTTAATGCTCTGAACACATCCCATAGTGCTCACAACATGCAACTGACAGGAACTGCTCCTGACCTCGGTGGAACATGCCTGATGGGCTACTTTGAACACATGTCCTCTCCTGGAGTTACAGCCATGGACTCAGAAAGACCCAGATGATCATCCTGTGCTGCCTCTGTCCTGCCGGAGCACCGTTTCCCAAATTGTGTTCTGTGGAACACCACTGAGGCCTGGAATGTTCCTTCTCCACAGTGCTGCACAACAGGTATTAGATCACCCAGTCAGAGTGCAGGGCAGTGCATTTCATCCCCTCCTGAGAAAATCTGCAGGAAAGGCACCTGCTGAACTTGGTTTAAACTAAGATTTCTAAACTTTAATATTCTATAGCACATATTTTGGGTAACAACTAGTATTAATCATAGGGAACATTAGTTTTGCTAAAAGCAGAGATTGAGAAATATTGTTTTACGGCTATGTTTCACGTGACCATCCAATGCACCCTTGAATACTTGCACTACTCGCAGTGCCAGAGAACCCCCGCTTCACAAGGCAGAGGGCGGGTCCATGGCATCCTCTTCGAATTACCCAGCCTCTCCATAGCCTCCATTCGGTGCCCCTAATTCTGCACAACAGGGGCCCATAGAAGATCCTGCCTCTTTCCCACATTCATGTAGCTACCAGGACCCTCATGTCCTAGCTAAAATAAAGTGAAATTATATAAATAAACTCCCATGCATGGATCTCTCATTTGGGGGTTGGTTTGTTGTTTGATTCCATTGGTCAGTTGGTCACTCAGAACTCGTTTGACGTGATTTTTAGTCCCCTTAACCATCCTGACCACTGTCTTTGATATACATTGCCATTTACCTGTGTCCTCTCCACGTGTAAGATTTGAGCTATTGCCTTCTCTTTCCTGAAAACCATAACTTTGTTAATTCAATTTTAAGGTCATAGATGAGGTTATAACACCAGCATCACAGCTGTTGTATTGAGCTGAGCTCTCTGTAACAGCATAATACCCCAAGTCACAGGAAGCAGCTAAGCTGGGTCTTCCCCCTTTCTGTTCTTCTGGGAATGAGCACACTGCAAACTCATGGCCTTGGGAAAAATCACTGCTAATTTTGCCCTTGCTCTCAAAGAAAGGCACAGTGTCACTGACTAATCACGAAAGAAAAAATAAGTACATAGAAAAATTTCATAAATATGCTCCCATTAGTGTAAAAAAATTAGAGATGTATACATAAACAAGATGTATATATGTATTTACATCTTTGTATTTGCATATGCATAAAAATCTCTTAAAATTTACAAAAGAAACTACTAATACAGTAGTCTCCCCCTTTCCATGGGGGATAGATTTCAAGACTGAACGCTATATATACTACATTTGTTTATATAAATACATATACATACCTACGGCAAAATTTCATTTGTAAATTAGGCACAGTAAGAGATTAGCAACAATAACTAATAACAAAACAATTATAACAATATACTGAAAAAAGATCATTTGAATGTTGCCTCTCTCTCAAAACACCTTATTGTACTGTGCTTACCCCTCTTCTTGTAATGATGTCAGGTGACAAAACACCTATGTGACAAGATGAAGCGAGGTGAATGATGTAGCCATGGTCACATAATGTTAGGCTACTACTGACCTTCTGATATGTCAGGAGGGGTTCCCCTGTTTTGGATGATTTGGGGCCATGGAGCTGTGACCTGCTGATGGCTGGAGTCCAGGTGAGGACGGTGCCAGTGACTGATGTGGGGCCCTGCAGTGTGCACATGCTCCACGGAGGGACGAGTCGTGCCCGAGTCGGGACGGGGCAGCATGACAGTTCATCACACTGCCCAGTATCGTGTGCAATTTAAAACCTGTGGATTGTTTATTTCTGGAATTTTCCATTTAATATTTTTGGACCTCAGTTGACCAAGGATAACTGAAACTGTGACAAGTAAAATCTAGGATACGGGGAACTAGTGTATTGCTGCCTCCAGAAAGTAAGATTCCAGGGCCTGGGATTAGATGATATTGTGTTACTTTAATGCTGATAGAGTATTAGCATGTGCACAGATTTCTTCCTTGGCAAAAAGGGAACCAGATAAAAATATTCCATTTTGTTGGAGTCACCCCATCAATCTTGCCTTCAACTTTGCTTCCTTCCCATACACACTTGATGAGTTTGCCTTCTCAGCCTTCGTCCAGCTTTCTGTGCTTTTCTCACGCAGCTGTCCAGCGGGCCCTGCAGGCGACTGCGGAGAAGCAAGTGCGCTGCCTCCGCACGCAGCGCCGGTCCCGCCCGCGCCAGGGCTGCACGCCCCGCCATAGAGACCGCGCCCCGCAGCAGAGACCACGCTCTGCCGAGCAGACCATTCCATTTTCTGACTGGCATTTTCACTCCATGCAGGATCCCTTCGGTTCAGAAAACCCTGAGGAGCGACTCCAGCCACAGGGCCCTCAGGTTACAGCATGTCCCCTACTCGCCAAACAAGGCAGGTGAAGCTGCGTTAGGAAACCAGGGACATTTGAGGGGCGATCCCAGCAACACCGTTTCACACAGCGCCTGCTGTCCCCGCAGCAGGTGGCACTCCAGCGTGACTGGGAGGGGTATGCTGGACGCCCAGCAACCAGGGCAGGGGGGCTCACCATGCAGTGCTCGCCTGCGGGCAGAGGGCGACTTCCTCTCTAGCCTTTTCTACACCCTTGGGGCCTCCTGGCCTGCCCCACACGCTGCAATATACTCACCTTCCTGTTCTCAGCCAGTGCTGTTGAGCCACGGCCACACGTTTATAAGCCATGGGGAACCAGTGTGTGTTCTCTTCCACGAATCGTTCCACATTCTTTCTGCCTTGGAGATGGTCCACACTGGCTCCCAAATCCTGCCCCACGGGGCTCATCCATTCCACAGCCCGATGTCATCATCTCCAAGGGACTCCCTAGGGACAGGTTTGCTGTCATTCACTCCTAATCACCCTCGGCATCACATGACATATGATCCAGGGTAACGTGGAGTCCAGCACCGAAAACACTCATCGCATGGACAAAATTTATACCAAAACATTGCTCGACTCGGGTGTTACTTGAAAGTAGGAGACTTGGTAGAATTTAGTGAGAGTGAAGCTATATATAACTTGCCTGTATGGAGTTAACCTCTGTGTGGACTTCCTCAGGGATCTGCTGCATTTATCACACACCAAAGCCATTCCTGCCACGGCAGATTGCTGTAATACAGCACACACACGCTGTCATCATCTCGCAATAACACAAAACCAAGATGTTAACTTGCACTAGCATGGACCCCTCATGTTGACAGTTCCAGCTCAGTGCCCACAAACTTGCAGTGCAAATCCACATGTTATTTCTAGACTTTGATTCACATTTGCGACTACATGAGGCCAAATGTCCATGAGAAAACTGAAAAGCTCCATTAAAAATCTTGCTTTTTCTAAATATCCAGATGTTTGGCTTTGTCTAGCAAAAGCATCTAAAATTTTTACTGCTTTTCTCCTCAGTGTTTAACCTGTGTTTGGAAGCCTATAGACCTCTGTAAGACCAATGGACATTCAAACTCAGACCTGAGGCTTAAATTTGAAATTTATCTATAAACAACTCCAAGGCATGTGGGTCTGCACCCTCCTTTCCTGGGCTTTTCAGAGCAGTGTTCATGAACCCAGAGATGAGAGGCACATAGCTGTCTGCAGGGTCAGGGTCCAGCAGCCTCTGGGGTGTGAGGGTCAAGCTCGCTCTGAGATCCCAGCAAAGCGTGTTTGGCTGTTATTGAATGCTGTGTGGCAAAGCCTTGCTCTCAGTTGGTTTTCAGTGCTGGGCCTGGGCCCTGCAAAGAGAAGGAATGCAGGAAAACTCCAGCTGTTCAGATCCTCCTTCTCTAACCCCACCATTACGAAGAGGGAGCGCTGCCTCCAAATGCTGCTTCTACTGTGTGACCCCCCACCTGGAGACCTGCTGTTTCTCTGTGACCAGACTCCACTCCACGCCCACCTGTCCCCTTACCATGGCCCCCACTGTGCAGTCAGTAAATGGCTGCCTGCTCCACCTCACCTCACTCTGCTTCAGTTGCTTAGTTGCTCCCCCTATAAAATGGGGAGACATTTTCACAAGTTTCCTAGGGATTCAACGAGACCACTTAGGTAAGGAGCTCGGCCTTGAACGTGGCAAGTCTTTAGTAAACAGCCAGTGCCATCCTTTATGGGCCAACTCAGAACAAAGGCCGAGAAGTCAGACCGAGTCTGCAGCTGGGTAGCCTTGAGCAAATAGGAGCTGCCACATAGGCTAGTTAAGTCTGTCATGTCAGCACTGTGGCAATGCCTGACACCGAGGAAATGCTTGGTAAATGTTAGCCGTTTGGATTATTACCCTGTGAAGTCCCCTCGGAGGAAGGCTTGCTCTCTCTGCCGTGTGTCCCTCATGGAGCAAAGTCCGCCTGGCACACCGAGTCCTGCCAGGTGACGTCCATTGGCACCTGGCTGTGTCTTATATTCTGGGTGTGTTTTGACTTCCAAGAAAACTCGCCCTGGCCTCTCCGGTAGGGGCCCAGGCCCACGAGAAAGGCTGATCACGACGGAAGGATTGCTGCTGATGCCGCGTCTGCTTTAGGGCCTCTTCGCCTGCCATCAGAAACCAGCAGGCTGTTGCTCCCGATGACCGATGACCCGCCTAGGTGGCAGGACTTCCACCGGCTCTGGGGAGGCCAGGCCCAGGCTCGGGGCAGGGGGACAGCTGGCTGGGGGAGGTGCTGGTTTGCTGCCATGCTCCCCATCACGGTGCCTGTGCCCAGGGCAGCCTCCTTTCCCCTGAAGTTTGGCATCTGCAGAGTGGCTGTCTGCAAAGACCATGCTCCTCGCCCCAGGGAGGTCAGTGGGTGAGAAGACGCTCTCTAAGACGCCACTAAACCGCACGCCTTCTTAATCGATCCGTGATTCTTCATTTTTTTCCCCATTATTTGAGTTCCAAGTGATTTACTGGTTGAGATAGAAATCATTTCCTAAGTTGCCAGTGAAATGTTCTTATTTATTTTTCTTCTTCTTTTTTTCTAATGTATTTATTTTAATTGACAAATAAACATTGCACATATTTATCATATACAACATTATTTTTGAAATACGTATACAATGGGGAAAGGCTGGATCGAACTAATTAACATATGCTTTACTTATTTTTTGCAGCAAGAGAACACTTAAAATCTACTTGCCTAGCAATTTTCAAGAACACAACACATTGTTACTAAGTACAGTGACCTGTTAGACTATGGATCTCTTGAACTTATTCCTCCTGATTGAAATTCTCTCTCCCTGACCCCAGCCTCCAGTAGCCATACTTCTCTCTACTGCTTTGAATTCTTGTTTATTTCTTTAAAGTGAGTTACAATTACGTATTCACAAGCCCTAAATCCACCCTCTGTAGCCGGTTGGGATGCCCTGAACGAGGCCCGCAGCGGAGTGGAGGAGGCGCCACACAGAAGTGGCTGTGCTGTCCCCAGGAGCAGAAAGTGCGGGTGAGTCACTGACTGCACACGTCTTCCCCCTGAGCTATGAGAGAAAGCCGCCGCCCTGTCCTGCAGAGAGCCCTGCAGTGCCGCCTCCCTTGCCTGGGTCCCCACCTTCCAGGAACCTGCTGCGGCTGGGCGTGGTGTCCTGTGCAGCGCTGCAGCGCCCCTGGCTTTCTAATCACCGCTGCTCTTCCCCTGCGGAGTCCGGGCCTGCTGTCTTTGCCACACTGAAAACTGAGGAGAGGGAAAAAAGAAACCCTAGAAGCCAGAGCTCTTGTCTTGGTGTAGTCTCAGCCCAGCAGAGACCCCAGAAGGCAGCTGAGAAAATAAACCGCCCCTGGTGGTCCTGCGGCCCTGGGCGGGGCCCAGTCTCAGCCTGGTAGTGCCCTGGGGCCCCCTCATCCCCAGGGCAGCCGAGGCAGGGGAGCCCAGTCCCCAGGGCCAACCAGACAGTCTCTCCCCCTAACTCCTGCTTCACACCAGCTTCTAAGTTCCCCCTTCACCCCACCCCCACCCCGGGGTAGCACTTCCATCCTACTTCAGCACCTGCCGCTCCGTCTGGTCTCTCTCCGCTGCGTGGCCGTGTCTCTGTGCACCCCTACACGCAGCCTCCACACCTGCTAAACCGGCCACCGCTGCTGTGTGCCCAGCTGTAGGACTCCTCCATGGAATCCTCTCCATTCCCTCGGCCTGCCCCATGCCACCTCCTCCAGGAAGCCTTCCTTACCTTCCCCTCTTGCATGTTTCCTCTTGCCTGGCAAGAGCCTGGCAAGCCTCAGTCTGTAGCTCATTAGATCCCCTTTTAAATTGTGCAGCCGCTCAGCTGCTTTCTGGCCAGATCTAATCTCCTCTGCCAGAGAGCACACTGTTTGAGGTCAAGGACTGAGGCTCTTTTATCCTGACAGCCCTGTGGGTGGGATGTGACAGGTCAGTTCTCCTACAAGTCTTGGAACTCTGAGGATGGACCAGGGTACTCACAGAAGAAAACGAGACAGAACCAACCGTCCCACAGGATGCCACTTGTCCCAAGTAACCCTTCTGGGGTGTCCCGCCCAAGCCTTTACTAACGGAGAGCCCTCAACCTCACAATGTCACGAGACCTGAGCTTCCACTTGGTCCCATACACCTGCAGAGGGTGGCAGCACAGCTGTGGTTTCCCTGGCATCTGGGCCAAGAATGTCACTGCCCTTGGTTAAATCAGCCCAGAGCTAGTGACAGTCACCAGAAGAGCACGGCAGAGACTCTGCTGCAGACACACCCTTTCCTCAGGCTGGGTGGCCTTCGTGCAAAGGTGGCCCTGGTGGACCTTTGTCCGGCCAGGTGGCATCCTTCTGCTCAGCTTGTGCTTACATTCAAGCCAGACACAAATCTCGTGTCTTGGGTCCTGGCCGGTCAGCTCCAGCCGCACAGGAAGTTGGTGTGGGAGCTCCGAGCCCCAGAGGGGAGAGGCGGCCAGGGAGGGAAGGGAGCGAGAGGGCGGCCGGAGGGAGAGGCCGGGAGAAGAGCAGGCTGGGGGGAGCACTGTCACAGCATGCTTGGGGAGAGGGACGGAGCCAGAGGGAGCACGTGAAGAAAACTTCAGGAAACCGGAGTGTGCACGCCCTCCTCCTCCTGCTCACACCCTTCTCCTTGTTTCCTCTGGAGAGAACAGTGAGCTCTTTTTCTCTCACTTTCCTCTGGTCCTCACTGCCTCGTGACTCCTCAGATATTGGCTCCAGGATCACCTCCTCCAGGCAGCCTGCCCTGAGTCTCTCTTCTCCGTATCGGGCTCCAGCTAGCCTGGACTGCCGACCCCGGCGCTCTGCACCGTCAGCCCCGGTTCCCCGCCCGCTGGGCTGAGCTCATGGAAGTGGTTCATCTTCCGTCCTCCATGGCCAGCTCGGCCTGGCCAGTCAGCCTTTGCAGAAGGCTCACGGTCAAACAGCTCCAGCTCCCGCACTGATGTCCTAGCCCACGCCGGCATCCTCTCCCGCCCAGGCTGTTCCCCGGCCTTCCATCTCCCCAGCTCCTCTCCCCACCTCCTGCCCTGCCAGTGCAGCCGCACCTCTCTCCCAAGGTATGTTTCAAAAGAAGCAGGAAGACCTGGACGCAAATCTCGGCTCTGCCACTTGCTCACTTGCTAGCTGGGTGACCTTGACAGTAGTTTAAGGCTTCTGTGGCTCGAGTTTCCATGTGCATGATAGATGCTGCACTGAAGATCACAAAAGTGGCATAATGCATTTGAAGATACCCCTAAGGGGCTGGGCACTGAGCCGCCTACTCCAGATCACGGGTGGCTAAACAGGCAATGAAGCCTGCTGTTCTCTCCCCTCGAAAGGCCAGAGAGCAGAGCAACCCTGTGTGCGCCCGCCTTCTCCTCCGCCGGATGGCAGTGTCTGGAGGACAGAGACGATATGTGTGCTGCAGCCACAGCTCTTCCTACCCCAGGTGCCCAGCATAGCCCGTGGGCTATAGGAGTCCCCGGGTCAGTATTTGTAGACTCAACAAACGAATCAAGCCCAGAGCATTTCCTGCAGGTCCTGGATATGCCTTGGGCATGGGCATGCCAGTCCGCAGTCTGTCTGGCTGGGGCTGCCTCTCTGCTGACAGGCCTCAGGGTCCGTGCCTGAGTCTCAGAGCACAGCCCTTCCCCAGAGCACTCCAACCGTGAGTGGCCACTCTGCCTGTGGGAGTTGTCTTGGGCGCCCGGCGGCTCAGCCTCTGGGTCCCGAGTCCTATTCTGATGGGCTTCACCCTTGGCCTCTCCCGCTACGTGCCAGGAACGGATTTCTCCACCTGCCTCCCTCTCCTAGAGGGCAGAGACCAGTGAGTCACGGTCCGAGTGTAACCGAGCTTCTGCTCCACAGGAAGCACTGTCCTAGGCACGTTACAAGTCCCTTGAGATGATGCCATCTGTCTCCTCATCTTGCAGACAAGGCCCTGAGTGCATGGGGAAGAGAGAGCCAGGCCTACCCACTGGAGCTGACCCCAGAACTCTGCAGCTACCACCACACAGTGCAGCCCAGCGCCAGGCCTGGGCGCCTCCCCCAGTCCTGGTCCCAGTTCTCACCCTTACCTATTGCCATCTCTAAGACTTCAGCTTACCATTCCCAGAGCAGCACTGATGCCACCCAGCAGATAAAATGCCTCCCAAAAGGGACAGGGGGTGGGTCTTTAGCAAGGGCTCTGTGGCCACCCAAGACCCAAGGACTTTGGACTCCAGGGTCCCAAGCCATGAAGGTGGGAAAGGTAATTGTGCTTTCTTCCCAGGTGTTTTAGGAAGAGTGGGGACTCAGGAGCATTGTTTGGTTTTATTGCAAAGCCAGGACTGACTCTCAATCTCCAGCAGAAGGACAACTTTGGTGGTAATCCACCTAAAATTGGGCATCCCAGAGAAGCAACATGGAAGGTCACCATGGAGGTCAGAGGTCCATGTTTTGATAAGTGCAAAGAATGGACTTCCCCCAAGTTTGGCCCCATTCCTTGGTGCCAACTTTGCCCCCAAACTTGGCAGGGGAGCCCCCTGGGCTGCTCCATGGCCAAAGGGAAGCTGCCAGGGGGCTGCTCTGGCCAGCCTGGTGCCCATGCAGAGCCCGAGAAGCCCTGTGGGATTGAGCTCAGAGTCAGTGGGGGTAAGAAGCATGACTGACAATCTGCTCTTTTTCCTGGAATACTATATTTAAATGCATCTTTGTTTCCTTTTATTCCACTTCTTGTCTTCCTCGTCTTCTTAATTACCACTCTCCCTGGTTTTCCTCCTACAATTTCTACCTCTCCTCAGTCTTTTTTATTAATAGAGACCTTTACTATGATAACTATAGATTCACATGCAGTTGTAAGAAATAGTATGGAGAGAACTCACGTATCATTTATCCAGTTTCCCCAATGGTAACATGATATTTTGCAAAACCATAGAACAATATCATAGCCATGATATTGACATTAATTCACTCCCCAATCTTATTCAGATTTCACCGGTTTTTGTTTGTACTAATTTTTGGGTATATTTAGTTCTACACAATTTTATCTCATGTGAATTTGGTTATCAATTACTACAATCGAGATACAGAACAGCTCCATCACCATGAGGAATTTAGAGTTTGGTATAGCCCTCCTGCTTTTCTTTTTCTACATTGATATATTGCATTGTGGTGAAGTCAGGGCCTTCAGCGCATACATCATTGGAGCAATACACCTTGTACCCATCAAGAAACGTCCCCCCATCCACCCTCCTCTTACTCCTCTCCCCCTCTGAGCCTCCATTGCCAGTCATTCCACACTCTGCTTACATGCGTCCACATTACTGTAAGTAGCTCCTACTTACAGGTGAGAACATGCAGCATTTGTCTTTCTGAGTCTGAGTTGTTCTACTTTTAAGTCCTCCAGTTCCATCCATGTTGCTGCCAAAGATGTAATTTCATTCTTTTATATAGATGAATAGTATTCTATTGTGCATATATACCACATTTTCTTTATCCATTTATCTGTTGATAGATACTTAGGTTGATTCTATGTCTTTGTTAATGTGAATAGTGCTGAGGTAAACATACGAGTGCAGTTACCTTTTTTATTACATCAATTTCTTTTCTTTTGTGTAGATACCCAGAACTGAGATTGCTAGATCCTATGCTAGTTCTATTTTTAGTCCTTTGAGAAATCTCCATACTGCTTTTCATAGTTTGAACTAATTTACATGCTCACCAATAGTGTATAAAAGTTCCCTTTTCCCCATATGGTTGCAAACATGTTATTTTTTTGTATTTTTAATAATAACTGTACTTATTGGTGCAAGATGATATCTCATTTTGGTTTTAATTTGCATTTCTCTGATGATTAGAGATGTTGAATGTTTTTGCATTTTCCTGTTAGCCATTTGTTTGTCTTGTTTTGAAAAATGTCTAGTCATGTCCTTAGCCTACTTTTCAATGGAGTTAATTAGAGTGCTTTTGTTGATTTGAGTTCCTTATAAATTATGGATACTAGTCCCCTGTTGGAAGTATAGTTTGCAAGTATTTTCTTTCATCCTGTAGGTTGTGTGTTCACTGTAGGGTTGTGTGTTGATTATTTCTTTTGCTGTATAGAAATCATCTCAATAGTTGCAGAAAATGCATTTGATAAAATTCAGCATCCCTTCATGATATAAATCCTCAATAAAGTAAGCATTAAAAGAACACAACTCAAAATAATAAAGGCCAAATATGACAGAAACACAGCTAAAATCATATTGAATGGGGAAAAGTTGAAAGCATTCCTATTAAGAACTGGAACAAGACAAGGATGCCTACTTTTACCACTCCTATTCAACATGTTATTGGAAGTCCTCATCAGAGCAATCAGTCAAGAGAAAAGAATAAAAGGCATCCCAATTGGAAGAAAAGGAAGAAAAGTTGATCCTGTTTGCTGGTGATATGATCTTATATATAGAAAACACTAAAGACTCCACCAAAAAATTCTTAGATTTGATAAATGAATTCAGTAAAGTTTCAGAATATAAAATCAATATTCAGAAATCAGTAGTATTTCTATATACCAACAATAATCTAGCAAAGAACCAAATTAAGAACATGATCCCATTTGTAATAGCTGCCAAAAAAAGAAGAAAGAAAGAAAGAAAGAAAGAAAGAAAGAAAGAAAGAAAGAAAGAAAGAAAGAAAGAAAGAAAGTAAAAAAAGAAAAAAGAAAACCCAGGAATATATAACCAAGGAGGTGAAAGATCTCTATAAGAAAAACTGCAAAACACCCATGAAAGAAATTGTAGATGACACAAATTGTAGATTTCCACAAATGGAAAAACATCCCATGCTCACAGAGTGGAAAAATTAATATTGTTAACATTGGTATACCAATTATAATGTTATAATTTTCATTTAAATCATTAAATATGATTTATAAAACTCATGTAAAAAAAGATATACTACTGTATTTTCATTCTTGTCATGTTACCTTCTTCCTTCTTGATGCTCCAAGATTCTTTTATCATTTGCATGTTTGAAGAATTCCTTAGGCCAACATTTACAGGTAGTACTGCTAATGGCAAATTCTCTTACTTTTACTTTGTCTGATAATTTTATTCCCAAAGGATAGTTTTGCTGGATATATTAATATATATTCAGCAAATATTTGCTGGATAGTTTTGCTGGATATATTAATAGAATTGCCAGATGAAATATTCTTTTTCTGTCTGTGCTATAAATATAGTGTGTCCTTTTCAGATAAGAATGCTCCACAAACTAAAAATAGAAGTTAACTTCTTGATTAAGAAAAGCTATGAAAAGCCCACAGTTAACATCATATTAATGATAAAAGACAATATTTTTACCTTAGGATTAGGAACAAGGCAAGAATATCCACTCTCACTGCTCTTATTCAACATAGTGCTAGAAGTTCTGGATAGCGAAAGAAGGCAAGAAAGGAAGTAAAAGTAACACAAATTAGAAAAGAATAATATATTTGCCCATATTTCCAGAAAGCATGATTGTCTACATGGAAAATCCCTAAAAATCTACTTAAAAACTCCTAAAACTAATAAATGAGTTCAGCAAGATTGCAAAACCTAATATCAATATGCAACAATCAATTGTATTTCTATACACTAGCAATAAAAAATATGAAAAACAAATTAAGAACACAATTCAATCTATAACAGCATAGAAAAAATAAAATACTTAGAAATAAATTTAACCAAGGATATGGAAGACTTGTACAACTTCAAACTATAAACATTGCTGAAAGAAATTAAAGACATAAATAAATGGAAAGATATGTTGCTAAATGGGACTATTTCCCAAATTCATCTACATACTCAATGCTATCTTTATCAAATATAAACTTGCTTTTTAAATTTTTTGCATAAATGAACACTCATATCCTCAAATTCACATGCAAATGCAAGGTATCCATAATAGCCAAAACAATCTTGAAAATCAATAAAGTTGGAAAACTTTTCTATTTTCTTATTTCAAAACTTACCTCAAAGCTATAAAAACAATGTGGTTCTGGTATAAGTCTAGACAGAAGGATCAGTAGAATGGAATTGAGGGTCCAGAAATAAACTCTCACATTTACTGTCAATTGATTTTCAACAGGAGTTCCAGGACAATTCAACGGGGAAAGAAAATTCTTTTCAACAAATACTGCTGGGACAACTGG
This sequence comes from Mirza zaza, assembly GCA_008750895.1. Classification (NCBI taxonomy): domain Eukaryota; kingdom Metazoa; phylum Chordata; class Mammalia; order Primates; family Cheirogaleidae; genus Mirza; species Mirza zaza. The sequence continues at coordinate 52,560 of VSMD01119678.1, read as the reverse complement.
GTATTCACACACAAAAGAATGAAATTGAACCCTTACCTCACACCATATACAAAAATTAACCTAAAAGATGAAATACCTAAATGTAAGGGCAAAACGTATAAAACTCTTGCAGGAAAACATAGGTGTAAATAATTGTGACTTTGAATTAGACAATGATTTCCTAGATATGACACTGAAAGACAAGCAGCCAAGGTAAAAATTGATAAAATGTACTTCATCAAAATTTAAAATTTGTGTCCTTTGAAGGACACAATTATGAAAATGAAAATAAAACTGGTACAATGGGAAAAAATATTTACAAATCATATATTTAACAAGAAAGTTGAACCCCAAATATATAAAGAACATTTACAACTCAAAAATAAAATGATAAATAACCCAATTTTAAAATGGGCTATTATATTTATTTATTTATTTTTAGAGAGATAATGTCTTATTCTGTCACCAAGGCTGAAGTGCAGTAGCGTAATCATAGCTCACTGCCACCTCAAACTCTGGTCTCAAGAGATCCTTTGGGAGGACTTGGTCCTCCCAAAGTAGTGAAATGAGATTATTTCAGATGAGAAATACACTGTCATTACAATTGGTGTCCCATTCAAGGTAATATGTTGTTTCTCTCTGACTACTTTTAAGATATTTTTGTTTTTTTGTTTTAATTTTCTAAAGTTTAATTAGTATGTGTATCGGCATGTATTTATTTGGCTTATCTTATTTTTATGTGCTCAGTGCTAGAGACTTAATTCCATTTGCCAACTTGGCGTGATCATAGTGTTTAGATATGTGGCCAATAAGTGAAAGGAGTCAGATACAAAAGGTCCATTATATAATTCCATTTATAATGAGATGTTAGTAATTTGTAAATACACACAGGCAAATATAGGTAGATCAAGTGATTGCCAGAAAATGGGAGGAGGGGGAATAAAGAGTTACTGATAAAGGTATGGGGGTTATTTGGTGGTGTTGAAAATGTTCTAAAATTAGCATGGATTTATTTGTTTTATCTTTTATTTGCTCAATAGTGTAGACTAGATATTTTGTCCCCTGAAAATTCCTATGTTGAAAACTAATCCCTAATGTGATGGCATTTGGAGATAAGGCCTTTGGGAACAGTCTTAGTCCATTTGTGCTGCTATAACAGACAACCTGAGACTGAGTAATATTTAAAGAACAGAAATTTATTTCTCCCAGCTCTGGAGACTGGGAAGTCTAAGATCAAGGTGTCAGCATCTGGCATCTGGTGAGGGCTTTCTTGCTACATTTCCTGGAGACAGGGAGGGGAGGAAAGCTGTGTCCTCACATGACAGAAGACAGAATGGCAAAGAGGGATGGTACCTCCCCATCAAGCCCTTTTGTAACAACATTAATCCGTTCTTGAGAGTGCAGCCCTTACGCCCTAAGTACCTTCCCAAAGCCCCACCTCCCAACATTGTTGCATTTGGGATTAAATTTCCAACACACCAACTGTGGAGGATACATTCAGCCTATAGCAGAAAGTGATTAGGTCATGATGTCAGGGCCCCTGCGAACAGGATTAGTGCCCTTATAAGAGGCCAGAGAACTCTCTTATCCCTTCTGCCATATGAGGCACAGGGAGAAGACAGCCGTCTATGAGCCAGGAAGCTGGCCTTCTCCAGACATAGAATGTGCTGGTGCCTTCATTTTTGACTTTTCAGCCTCCAGAACTGTGAGAAGTTCAATACAAATGTTGACTCATTTGTCATTACCCTATAGGCGCTGATGTTTTGTTTTGTTTATTGTTATCTTAATACATATGCTTTTTGTTGTTTGGACTGGGTAAATTCTGTTTGACCTCAAGTTAACTGATTCTATCCTCTGTCATCTCTACTCTACCATTGAACCCATCCAGTTAGTTTTTAATTTGGTTATTGGCTTTTTCATTCCTGTAATTTTCATTTAATTCTTTTATCACCTCTATTTCTGTGCTGAGATTTTCTTTCTTAATTTGTTTCAACAAGTCTTGTAATTGATTATTGGTATATTTTTATAATGACCTTTTACAAATTTTTATCAGATAATTTTACCAATAGAATCATCTTGGTGTTGGTATGCTATGATTATCTTTCTCACCATGATGGTTAATTTTCTGTGTCAACTTGGCTGGGCCACAGTGCCCACATGTATGGCCATATATTATTCTAGATATTTCTCTGAGAGTGGGTTTGGATGAGATTAACATTTAAACTGTGGACTTTGAGTAAAGCAGACTGACCTCCATAATATGGGTGGGCCTCATACAATCAGTGGAAGGCCTGAATAGAACAAAAGACTCACTTCCCATGTGAGATGGAATTCTGTAGCAGATGGTCTTCAGACCTAAACTGCAGCATCAGCTCATCCCTGGGCATCCATCCTGCCAGCCCATCCTGTGGATTTTGAACTTTCCAGTTCCATAATCCCATGAGCCTATTTCTTAAAAATATTTTTAAGGTTTGTCCATGTCATAGTATGTATTGGTACTTCATTCCTTTTTATGGCTAAATAATATTTCATTGAATAGATTTACTACTTTCATTTACCTATTCATCTCTTGATAGCTATTTAAGTTGTTTAAACTTTGTTTTTCTACTTTCTCTTGTGATGCGTCCTTTGACCCATTGGTTATTTAGGAATATTTGGTTAATTTTTACATATTTGAAGAACTCCTAGTTTTTTTCTCTTGTGCATCCTAATTTCAATCCAATGAGGTTAGAAAAAAGACTTTTTATGATTTCAAGACTTTTAAATGTATTAAGACTGATTTTGTAGCCTAGCATATAATCTATTCTGGAGGATAATCTGTGTCTTTTTAAGAAGAATAAATTCTATTGCTGTTGGGCAGAATGTTCTATATACATTAGTTCTAATTGGTTTGCAATATTATTCAACTCTTCTATTTCCTTGTTGAACCTCTACCTAGTGTTTATCAATTATTGATATTGAAGTAGTGATGTCTTCAACTATTATTGTCTATTTTTTCCCTATAATTCCATTAGTTTCAGCTTCATGTATTTTGAGTCTTATTATTAGGTGCATATAGGTTTATAATCACTATATTTTCCTTATGAATTATGATATCATTACAAAATGTTCTTTGTCTCTAGTAAAATTATTATCTTAACATTCACTTTTGTTTGCTTTTTGTATGGTATATCCTTTTCCATTTTTTACTTGTGCCTTTAAACATAAAGTATGACTCTTGTAGACAGTGTATAGCTGGATAATTTTTAATCCATTATTAAAATCTTTGTCTTTTGATTGGGGTATTTAATTCATTAATATTTAATGCTATTACTGATAAAGTAGTATTTATATCTGCCACTTTGGGGATTATGCCCTGAAGAAATCAGCAGCTTACAAATGGATAACTTATATAAAGGGACTAGATGATGTTGAAGATGAAGCCTGAAGTGGCAGACTATCCACATCAATTTGAGAGGAAAAAATTCATCTTGTTCTTGCCCTGATTGAAGAGGACTGATAATTAATAGCAGAAACAATAGCCAACACCATAGACATCTCAATTGGTTCATCTTACACAATTCTGACTGAAAAATTACAGCTGAGCAAACTTTCCACTTGATAGGCACCAAATTCATTGCACCCAGATCAGCCATAGGCAAGTGCAGAGCTTTAAATGGAAATTTTAAGAAGGTGGATTTGAGATCAGGAAGCAGGTCTTTATCTTTGTAACAGGAGGAGAAACACGGCTTCACCAGCAGATCCTGAAGACAAAGCACAACCAAAGCAGTGGTTTCCAAGAGGTGAAAGTGGTTCAGTCAAAGCAAAAGCAGACCAGGCAAGAGCAAAGGTCATGGCAACAGTTTTTTGGGGATGCTCAAGGCATTTTGCTTGTTGGCTTTCTGCAGGGCCAAAGATCAATAACATCTGCTTGTTACGAGAGCATTTTGAGAAAGTTGGCCAAGGCTTGAGCAGAAAAATTCCTGGGAAACTTTCCCCAAGGAGGCCTTCTCCACCACAGCAGTGCACCCGCTCATTCCTCTCCTCAAACAAGGGCCGTTTTGTGAGAGTTCCTACCTTAGAGTCCTGATTTGGCTCCTTCTGACTTCTTTTTCTTTCCTGATCTTAAATAAATCTTTAAAGGTCGCCCTTTTTTCCAGTTAATAATTTAAAAAGACTGCAGTGATATGGCCAAATTTCTAGCACCTTTTAGGGACAGACTGGATGACTGGCATCATTGCTTACAAAAGTGTCTTGAACTTGATAGAGCTTATGTTGAGAAACAAAGTTTATGTTTTTTATTTTTATCTTTTAATGCCATTTTTTCATGACTTTTTTGAAGTCTCCTCATTGTGTACATATAGACATGAACTTTCTCCTTATTGATATTCTCTGGTGAGACATTATTGTCCTACTTTCTTTAATCTTAGATGTATATATATATGTATATATATATACTTTTATTTATGCTATGTACATATATATTTATAACATAGAAATATTTGTTATATTATAAATATTTATCTTTGAACATATTTTTGCTAACTGATTTAAAATTTGTAATGCAGTAAGTCCAAAGTCTCTGGCCCCTCAGGGACATTTTCTGTTGCTTGCTTTTGTTTCCTGTATGTGGCATATTTTCTTGCTTCTTTGTATGTCTTGTAATTTTTGTATTGAAATCTGGGCATATTGGTTAATATACTATAACAACTCTGGCTTCAGATTCCTCCCTCAAGATTTACTTTTCGTTGATGGTTTACTGTTGTTTCTTCTTTTTGCTGATTATCTGTGTAGTGACTTTTCTGTACTGAGCTTGTAGGTTCCCTACTCCTTGTGCTGTGTGGCTACTGAGTTCTTTGCCAACTTTTTAAGTTCTTGTTTCTATTTTTAAGCCTGGATACCTGGGGGTCATACCTGGGCTGGTATAATTTATGGGTTAGCCAATGATTGGTGAGGTCTCCTTAAATGTCTTGTCTATATGTCTCCATGCTTTGCAGAAGAGATCCATGTGAGAAGGCACGTCTGCAAACTTCAGGCCATGTTCCAGGTAGCATTGGCTTTCACTGCCTGCTGGCCCAGGTCCTCGTGGTTGGCCAGAGGTGGCCGGTGACTTCTCCTTCTCTAGATCTTTCCTGTACATGTGCACAGCTGTGTGTGTGTGTGTGTGTGTGTGTGTGTGTGTGTGTGTGTAGAGTTTTAGATCCACAGGAACATGTCAGAGCTTTCAAAGTTTCCTATGATTCCTAGTCTAATTGTCCAAGATTTCCTTTTAAATTCCCAGTCGGACTCGTGTTTGCCCTAAATAAAATCGCAGCTTTAGGCAGCTGAGACGCTGCCAGCAGTTTGCTATTAATTCAGTAACGTCCTGGGAGTAAGTTTCCTCTCCCCCACCCGCCCCGCCTCTCCAGCTGAACTGAGCTGAGCTCTGGGTCAAATCAAAGAGCCACCACACTCTGAGAATGGAGATTTCCCAGGGAGCTGCAAGTTCATTTGGACGAAATATTGACTGTCCTCTGTGGGTCATGCTTCTCTCAGGGACTTTTCCTCCCCACCTGTCTGTTAGCAGCAAGCGTGCTTTGGGTCCCATCCTAGAACAACTTTTCTTCTCTCTGGACCTAGTCTCTGGATTTACTTCTATACTCCCATTTGTGGATCATGTATGCTGATGACTTTGAAATATAAATTTGCCTCCCAGCACACCCAGGATTCAAACTCTTAACTGGAAAGCTCCTCTTGAATGTTTCTTTGGCAACAAAACCAATACATCTAAAGCCAAACTCACACTTTCCCCTGCTCTGCTCTTCCAAACTGTTCGCTCTCCTATTTCTTCTATGAAAAATGGGATTCCCTCAACCAGGTGGCCCCAGCAGAGTCCCATGCTCTCTCTCCTCCCACATCACTGCACCCCACGTCGACACAGTCCAGGTCCAAGCAGCTCTGCCCCACACCTCTCTCCCATGCTTCCCTCCCACTGCCCAGCCCAGGCCTCTTGCCTCAATTTCCCTGCTGGGGCAGAGACACCCTAATGCATGTTCCCATGGCACCCTGCGATTAGCCCATGCAGAGTGCTACCCCGTTGACTTCCAGCTGCCTTCTGCCAGCCCTTCTCCCACCCCGGAGCATAACCTCCAGGGAAGGGCCAGGTCTCACTCTTTGTCCGCAGCCCCTTGGCTACAGAGCTTGGTGGGCACTCAGCAGTATGTGTTGAGTAAGTCAGTATTCATAGCAGCAATTGAAGTTCTAATGATGCCCAAGTGACACTGTATGTTTGGGTTATCCAGGGGGAAAATGGGTGCTAGCTCGTAAAAACAATGAGGGATACTGAAAACGTTCGGGCGTGAGCTGGAATCCCAGCAAACTTTGAAGGGAGGACACATGAAAACGCCACGAGAAGCTTGGCAACCATTCCTCACTCTGCAGAGGAACTTTGTGGTTCAGCTGTAATTTAAGGAAGATGTGACTAGACAGCACAGAACCACCGTCTTTCTGGACTCTAAATCCTTATTACTTGGCCAGAATCCACACAGAGAGCTGACTTCAGTTTTCTTGAGATTAGAAATGTGTTTCTTCCAGTTACTGGCAGGTCAAAGTTTTTTTTTTTTTTTTTTGCAAGATTGAAGCAAAGTCTGCCTTAACTGTACACAGAAAAATATAACCTCGACCACTGAGAACTTTGCATTTGAATTTAAATTAAAGTCATTGGAAAATAAAAGATTTAAAATGCAAACACCTTTAGATGGCATCTGTCTGCAAATGTGAACTCTCCCAAGCTGCGTCCCAGGCTTTCTTTCCTCTGAGGCCCAGGAGGAAGTGTTTATTTATCCCGCTGCGCTGGGTGAAGCAGCACATCCCGACCAAAAAGTCATATCCCGAGTTAGAGATAGAAGATCACCCTCACCTTGGAAGACCCTGGGTACACATACCTCCTTCATAACCAGAAACCAACCGAAAGGGAGAACTCTCCATAGAAGTGCGGGCTGCAGGAGGGTCGGTCGCACTGTGATGCCACCCTGTCCTCAGAACCCAAAGACCTGCTGGTCCTCTGTGTGCCACCACCTGGACCACAGGCAGCGACCTGCACTGGGCCCATCTGTTGCTCCCTTTACTATCTTGAATTTGGAGAGTGACACAAACATTCAGGGACACTTGACAGAACATTCAGGACAGCCAAAGGCCCAGATGGCATCCAAAACTGCTCCGATGGCCCGTCCGGGCTGCCCTCCCTGTTGTCCAGCCTCCCCGGGGCTAGCGGGCTCTGCACGTCTCGCTCCCGGCCGGCCTGTGAGTTCTGGGAGTGGCCCTGCGGACATTCAGTGACTCCTCTGCTGCTCGAGCTCGCTCGCTTACTTGCTGGAACTTACTAAATCTCTGCCCCCGAGTCCTCTTGTCGTAGAAAAGATCCACTGCCACAGGGCAGCTCCCGGCTTCAGCCCAGAAAACACCCGTTGACTAAAGGGAGCCTTAGAGTAAAAAGAAAAAAAATCTTGGGACTTAGACGTAGGGGATATGGGAGAAAGCCTGCGGTCCAGGAACCTGCCTGTCAGGAGAGACGCCACTGCGTCTGTTTACTTGGATTCTCTGGCATGAAGCGAGGAACATGAGTCTCTCGTCCCTCTCCTTGGTAATGCTGAACAGCTGCTCCTAAGTGAGCCCCAGATGCAGGGCCCATAGCCTCCTTGTCTAAGTTAAATGCAACAAAGATGACTTTCCCTTTCATAAAGCCTGCTTAGGAAACATGCCAAGGGATCCTCCTCTTCTCCCTGCTCTGGTAACTTTCTGGCATCCCAGGCACGGCACAGCAAAGGCAAATGTTCCCTGGGGACACCAGCCCTGGTCCAGGCAGCTGCCATCCCGCTCCCCTGCAGAGCTCCAAGTCAGTGGTTGTGCAGTGTGAAGCTCTCTGCCCCCCTGCAGAGGCAGGCAGGCCGGCCCCACCCATCAGTCCTTCCAGAAGCGTTCACCAAGGGCTGAGGCTGGGCTGTGCATCTGCAGTCTAATGAGGGGGACAGACACAAGAACACATTTCCCAACGGCTGGCTCAGGCTTCTTCCTGAGGCTTGCACTGAGCGCCAGGGAGCTCGGTGGTGGTGTCGGAGGGAGGGGGTCAGAGAAGAGCACACAGACGTCTCTGGAGCTGGGGCTTGATGTCAGATTGGGGCTTGCCAGTAGGGAATGTGGCGTGCACCACTCAGGCTGAGAATACACGAGCCAGAGCAAGCTGGCCTGGGGTGCAAGAAGGAGGTGGATGGGAGGCCTGAATGGCAAGGTGTCTTGCGGCAGGCCTTCACGGGTGTGCTAGAAATGGCCTTCCTTTCTGGTGGGATCTGCAGGACCACAGCTGAGTGTGCACTCAGAAACACGGGAAAGCCTTCAACTCTGGAGCCACGGCCCCTCCTGAGGACTGCCCACAAGCCTGGACACAGGCTCTTTCTTCCTGTCTGGGGCCCGGCCAGGAGACGAGAATGCCCAGCCAAGGACTCACCAGGTGCTGTGGCCTTCAGCCCGGCCACACAGCTCTGCCCATTCATTCATCCAACATTTATTGAGCACCTACAGTGTACTATTCCAAGGCAGGTGGTCCAAAAGCAACTGAAACACATTCTTTATGGGAATGTTATTAAATACTATGCAACCACTAAAAGTGATACAGAAAGAGTACTTAGTGATTTGGATAAGGAACATATCATATAGGAAAAAAGGCACGTTACAAATATACAGAGAATGTTATTTTCTATGAGAGAAACACTTTCTGCCTAAAAGATAAGGAGACTGGAAGGGTCTATGAATACTATTGATCCATACGCATGTAGACATCCACCCATGCATGTTGCATATGTGTATTCTCTCTGGTGAGATTACAGGTGACTTATGATTTCTTCCTTATTACTCTTCCTTGTTCATATTTTCCACAATGCACATACATCACTTTGCAATCTGCAAAATAATGAGTGAAAATTTTAAAACACAATAAAAGCATGGCCTTCGTGCTCCCAGAGCTCATCGGACAGTGCAGGACTCAGTTACCAAGAGGAGACTCTTGATCCTATTAAAATCATTTATTTTAGCAGGCAATCACCCTACTTAGTTTTAGCACACAGGAACTAGCCTATTTTGTGGGCTGTGGTTCCAATGACAGTTTAATTTTCAAGGCTTTTGCCATGTAACTGTGGTCTGCTCATTCATCTGCTGCCTCTGAGGCTCCCCTGGGCCCTGCCAGTGTTGCCTGAGCAGGTAGGAGGGGTTTTCCAGGTGGGGCACTGGCTGTCTCCTGGTGGGTAGGGGTATTTCAGGCCCAAGGTGACAAGATGCTTCTCTGGCCAGATGCTTTTTGTGATGGGATCTCTTTAACAGTGAGTCCCAGCTGCCCTGGTGTCCCTAGTGGGAGAAGAGCATCTCCACCCCATGAGGACAGACAGGTTCTCCAGGCTGCACCACTTATTGTGGGAGACCCCCCCACCCCCGCCCACACCGCCTGGTACAGGAAGCCCCTCCAGTGAGGGGAAAGTCTCAGGCTTGGGTGCAGGGATGGGGACCTCTTCCCTTTGCTGTTTATTGGTAGTGGGGCCCCCAGTTATTCACCTACCACTGCAGTTTCCAACCCCTAGGCTACACTCTGGTACTAGCTTGTGGCCTGTTAGGACCTGGGCTCACAGCAGGAGGTGAGCAGCAGGTGAGCAAGTGAAGCTTCACCTGTATTTACAGCCATTCCCCATCGCTGGCATCACCACCTAAGCTCCGCCTCCTGTCAGATCAGCCGCAGCAGCAGCATTAAATTCTCATAGGAGCTTGAACCCTGCTGTAAACTGCCACTGTGAGGGATCTAGGTTGTGTGCTCCTTGTGAGAATCTAATGTCTGATGATCTGGGGTGGAGCTGAGGCGGTGATGCCAGTGCTGGGGAGTGGCTGCAAATACAGATTATCATTAGCAGAGAGGTTTGACTGCACAATAAATGCAATGCACTTGAATGATACTGAAATCATCTCACCCTCCCCGGTCTGTGGAAATACTGTTTTCCATGAAACCATTCCCTGGTGTCAAAAAGGTTGCAGACTGCTGACCTAGCCGGTCATCTTGTCACAGGAACCTCCTCCAATCCAGGAGGGAAGAGCCTGCCTGGGTGACTTCGGTTGCTTGGTGGAGGGTGAGGGACACCAGGTGTGGTCTCTTTCTTCTGTTGAGTGGGACATAAGACACTGCCTCTGGGCTCTTCCCCCGTCCTGGGGTCTCCAGCCTGCTTCTTACCCCTCTCCATTTGGCTATTAACGCTATTTCCAGGGCCTACTGCTATACACGGTGCAGAGATGAGGGAGAAACAGGTCTACACTGTCTTCCCTAGAGCAGAGGGGCTCTCCTTGGTCTTCTTCATTTCCTCTTTGTTCTCCATAAACTCCTTTTACAAATTTTCCATTGAGATGCAATTTATTTTCTATAAGATTCACCCACGTAGGGTGTACTGTAAGTGCTTTTTAACATAGACACCAGTGTGCACAACCAACACCACTCTTTAGTTGCAGAACATTGTCATCACCCCAATAAGAAACCCCTTGTCCATTAGTGGTCATTCACCCTCATTTCTCCCTCCTGTCCTGGTGACCACCCACCTTTCCGTCCCTGCAGCTCTGCATTCCCTAGATAGTACACATAAACGGGACCCTGTGATAGGTGGTCTTTCCTGGCTAACTTCTGTCATGATGTCCCCAAGGTCGGCCCACACCGCCGCGTGCATCAGCACTTCGCTCTGTTTATGCCTGAATCATATTCCACTGGATGGATATGCTCATCACCTGGAGAAGGTTTACATTGTTTGCACTGTTTGGCTATTGTGAATAATGCTGCCATGAGCGCTCGTGTGCAAGTTTATGTAGATGTATTTTCATTTCTCTTGGGTATTTGCCTGGGAGTGAAATGGCTGGCTCATATGGAACGCAGGACTGACACCTGCTACCACACGGATGAACCTTGAGAACATACGAATGAAAGAAGCCGGCCAGGAAGGACCATAGCATATGATCCATTCATGTGAAATGCCCACACTAGGCAAATCCACAGACACGGAAGTGGCCACCTCGGGATGGGGCCAAGCTTGGGGAAGGGGAGTGACTGCTAATGTATATGGGATTCTTTGGAGGGGTCATGAAAATGTTCTAAAATTGATGATGATCATGGTTGCACAAATCTGAATACACTAAAACCCATTGAATTGCATACTTTAAATAGGTAACTTGTAGGATGTGTGGATTATATCTCAACAAGGCTGCTATTTAAGAAGACAGTCAGTGTGGGGAGACAGGGCTGGCCCTGGGCCTGCTTCCTCAGGGCGAGCTGTTATTGTTCCTGAGAGCCACAGAGCTCTGGCCTCACTGCCTCTTCTGACCAGGGCTGCCATAAATCACAGGCCAAGGAATGGCCCTGTAAACTCGGACCCCGCCGGCCTCGGGGGTTCTGCGCCCTTCCACAAAGATTAGCTGTGATTACTGCTTTATTGATCCTCAGATACCTTCCAGGTATTGAGTTGCTTGGAACTTTCCTGTTTGCCCTGTAAGTCTCTCTGAGCAAGTCAGCCGGCTCCACTTCCCAGCCCGGGATTCCCAACGACCCCAGTCTTCCTGCTATAAACGTCAGAGATGATGAACTGGGGGAAAATCTCCTGTAGGAAATGGTGGAAACCCTATCTCTGAAAGGGAGGAAAACAAGACCGGACAGAGCTCCAGGGAATTTACCAGGCCTGTCCTGCGCACAGGTGCCCAGGTCGGGAGAAGGACAGCAAGAATGGAGGTTGGTTTGGGGCTTGCTTTTCTGAAAGCCCCTGTCCTGGTGGCATGCACCATGGCATGACAAAAATAGCAGAGGGAGGTGAAAGATTTATCATGAGTTAAAGGGTCAGGATAGAGGAGACGTTTGCCCCCTTTGTAGAGAGGATGCTTGCCACATTTAACTAAGGCAAGGTCCACTCAAGGGTGGCGGCAGAGCAGGGTCTCGGGAAGTCACGGAGCCTGCAGGTGTAGGGGCCTGCCTCTAACCCCTTCAGGCAGGGTGTGTGTCAGCGATGCACTCTCTTTTATAAATCAGCTTAAATGAAGCAAAGAGAAATTTGCTGCAGAAGATACAAAATTTGTGGCTCTAGTTCTCCATTCAAATAGAAGTGATTTGGAACCACTTGACCCTTTGCACTCACTGGTCCAGGAGTCCTCAAACTTTTTAAATAGGGGGCCAGTTCACTGTCCCACAGACCATTGGAGGGCCATTGGAGAGTGAGGTGCACATTCCACACATGCACACTGTGGGCCCGGGACCAGTCGGCTGCTAAAGCAGGACAGGCAGCGGAGGCAAAAACACCTGGCAGGCCGGATAAATGTCCTCGGCAGGTCGCATGTGGCCCTCAGGCCCTAGTTTGAGGACGTCTGCGACTAGTCTGTTCCTGTTTGCCAATCTCGTGAGGTTGAAATGAAAGGCAAAGGAGACACTGTCATGGGGAAAATTTTGGAAACTTTAAAGCGCTAGAGAAATACAGACATCTTGCCTTCTACTTTTAAGTATCTTACTCAGGGGCCCACCTGAGGATGCAGGGGCAGAGCCACATGGCAGTTGCCACCCTCTGCCCTCCAGAGGGAAGCAGACCAGCCCTGCAGCCTACACCCCTTGCCTCGGCCCTGACTTCCCACAAGCACCACATTCAGACCCAGCTTTCCTAGGAATTGCTCTCGTTGGGCAAAATGTAACAGTTTTCTAAATCTCCATGTGCTTACTTTCTCATTTGGTGACTCCATAACAACAGGGAGTTTGTAAGGGCAGAGGGGAGCATCAAAGGGCACAGAGGGAAAAACTGAGGCTCAGAGGAGCTTTGGCCCACTGTAAATCCCACAGGATCCAGCGTCACAGGGAAGCCATGCCTCCCCCACCCACAGAGCTGAAGTCACTCACACCACACCACCTGCCGCCGTGAGCACTTCCTGCTCCAACCCCCTGCTCAAGCTGCGAGTCCCACCCCTGGGCTCTCCAGACCTTTGCGCAAGGTCTGGGTGCTACTCACGAGTCAGGTGCCCAGTGGTGTGGAGGGTCCTCCACTCAGGACCCGAATTGCCCACTGAGGCAGCACTGATCCCCACCCTGGGCGCGCAGGGGTCTGGCAGCGCAGCGAGGGTGGGAATCGTCCGAGCAGAAGGAAAACACGCACCGTAACGTGCACCTGGCACAGGGGGATGCTCTTCCTTTCCGCAGAGAAGAGACCCCTCTTGTTTTAGAGAAACGCATGCCTCTTTGAATTTCCCACTTTTGATAGAAACATAAATACAGAGAAATATTTCTCTACTAAAAGGGGGAAAAACCAAAACAATGCAAGTGCGATGAAAACGAGCCGGAGTCCTCCTCCTCTTCGCTGGGGACACAGGGGGCCGCATGGGGCTGTTTCTCACCTCCGTGTCCTCATCCCCGCACTGGAGCTGTGTCTGGTTTTGTAAGATGTTCTAATTTGTCAAGAGAACCTGGAATGTGCACTTTACCTGCCACCTCCCTGTTTTCATATGTGGCTCAAACCTTGTCTTCTGAAACTCCATGGGGACCAACGGTGCAAAACGCAGTGGTGGCCAAGTGTGGCTTGTGAGTGTGGACGTCTGTCTGCGGCAGGTTTCACGCTACACTGGCTGCAAACGTCTCCCGTGGAGGACCACACGGCCCTCTGACAGTGGCCGACGAGCCCCAGCAAACTCGCCCGAGACCTGCGGGAGCTCCCGGAGGCTCTGGAATCACATCCTCCTGAGCACGCCCGCCCCTCACCTGCCCCGAGGAGCTGCCACGTAAGTACACACTGATTTATTATGATAAAATAAAAATAGAATAATTGATCACACTTCTTTACATTTTTGATTTCGTGATAAGAGGGAAATCAAAACTCATCCCCAAAGAATCAGCACTGATTTAATGGGTTCTGTTCGAGGGTCCTGCCCCATTCAGTCGGCGATGCAGCTTTCTTAGCGAACGCAGGTGTCAGTTAATGGGGCGTTTACACTCAGCCCTGAAGACCTCAGGCTCAGAGGCTTACGCTTGATATAAAGAGGCTGTGGACTTTTGATAAGACAGGTGAATTAATGGCACACAACCATCATGAAATGAAAACTAATCCGAGGAGAATAATTTCCTGAGTTTCCTCGAGAAGCCCCGCTGATCCTGGAGGAAACGCGCCACCGCCCAGCGGTGCAGCCCCCAGCGGGCGGGGCAGCGACACAGGACTGCGAGTTCTGCGCGTGCGCGCCAGCCCGCTGAGCCGCAGGGGAGCCGGGCGGCTGCGGTCGCCGCATGCTCCGCGCTCATAGCCGCCCTCGCCCCGTCCCGGCCTGCCCACTGTGGGGCTCTCCTCGGCGCGCCTCCACAGCTACATTTTCTCCTCCTTGTTCACATCATCACAGAATTAATTTTAAGAAAAAGAGGAATTAAGGAAAGAAATTAGGACAACTGACAAAAGTGAAATTGAACAAATTTGCTGCCTCTTCCTTCAGTCTGTTGCCCACACGAGCAGCCAGAGAGATCCAGTTAAAAGCCAAAGATTTCCCCAAACTCTGCTAAGATCCTGCAGTGCCTCCTATTCCTCTGATGAAAGCCAAGGTCTTTCAGATGACCTTTGGGTGAGTCCTGGGATGAGGAGGACAGCAGCCGGGTGAGGGTCAGCATGCGGCTGGCCTGTGGGGTCTGCTCTGGCCTGCAGTGAAGACGCTGAGGCCCAGGGGTCCGGGCTGCCCTCATACCATCCACCGCTGCTGCCACCAGCCCAGTTGGCCTCTGCCGTTGTCACTTCCAGTGCCCATTTCTTCCAGACCCTAGATCGGTGCTGGGCCACATTGTACTTCAGGTGCTCTTATCTGGCAAGTGGGAGCGCCCAGCCCGTGCATACTTAGTCTGCAATTCGGAGGCCGGGAATATTGCTCAGACCTGGCCATCTAGACACCTCTCAGACACTCCCAGCCTGTACTGCGGCCAGCGCTGAGCCAAGGTGGGGCTTCTCCTGCAAGCCCAGAGCCGCGTCCCCTCGAGGATTCATCCAGCAAATGGGTACCTAGTGAGAATTCTGTGCAGGCACCGTTGTTGGCACTGGAGATGGGGCAGCAAACAAAACAAAGTCCCCATCCAGTGGGAGCAAAAAGACAATAAGCCAACAGGTAGCAGCCACAGCATGTCAGGGGTGACAGATGCTGTGATGGAAAGTATACCCCTGAAGGGCAATGGGGACCGTTGGGGTGGGAGGATATTATATTAAAGAGTGTCAGGGAAGCCTTCTCCCGTATTTGAAAAGATTTGACAGGAAACCTAGAATTGGTGGGAGCTAAGCTGTAGAATATCTCGTCAAAGAATCTTTCAGACAAAGGGAAGTGCAAGTTCAAAGGTCTGGAGGCAAGAGCAGGTCTGGTGTGTTTGTAAAACAACAGGAAGGCCAGGGTGGCCAGATTTAGAGAAAGCTTTAGAGCATCTGGGGAGTTATGGGGGTGCCCCAGAGCACAAGGTGGCTACCCTTAGTGCAGCAGCCTCCTCGCTGTCTCCCTGCCCAGCTCCCGACTATCTCTAAGTTGAGGACCAGCCTCACGGTGCTGGCAGGCAGGCAGTGGAGCCTGCGCCTGGCCTCCTTGCCCTCCCTGGTGGGCCTGCCCTGCGGCCTCTATATCCTGTCCCTGCCTTGCCAACTCCTGGCCCAGGCCCAGGAGAGCCTCCTGTTCCTTTTCTGGTCTGGTTGGAGAACTCCCTCACTTTATATACTGACTTTCTCTCTGCAGTATGACTTGCAATAAAATCCTATAATCAGAGCCTTGGAAAGCCTCAGTCTTTATGTCTAAAACTGGCAGTTTGGGAATTTAAAAATCCCTCTTTCTTCTCTTAAAAAGCCTGGCTTTGTCTCTACTAGTCAACAAGGAACCTTTGTGAGAACCAGAAAATGTTGCCCGTTCTCAGAGGCTGCAGCCATGCACCACGACCATGGCTTGGCCAGCCGGCCCCGGCTGCATTCCTGCTCCTTCCCCTCACCCCTCAGGACGGAATCCCACAGCCCCCCTGGATAAAGGGCAGTGGCTGCCAAGACTGCTGCACCCACAAAGGCCTGAGAAAGTCACCTTTGAGACTAACATTAATCAACGACCTCTGCGTTCAAGAAACACCAATGCTAACGTTCCCTGGGATAACGTGTCCCATGGTATGAGGCTCCCAGCACCCGGGCCTGGGCGTGGGAAGGCAGCACGAGGAGAGGACAAAGACACACCCAGGTGGCACTCAGGAAAGGCAGCCTATATCGTGGATCACAAAGGTCAGGTCTGAGATTTCACCCTGTTTACAAAGTAACAAGTGAGCCTGCCCCAGGGTTGTGGGTGGTGGCAAAAGATATGAGACTCCGGGGCCAGAGACAAAGACTTTATTAGTCACAGCACAGCAAGCAGCAGGTTGGCAGAATTCCCCTCTCTCCCTGGCATCCATAGAGGTGATGCAGAGGGGACCAGGTGGGTACTGCACATACAGTGACTTTGTCTCGCAGCCGAGAAATACTGAATTTAGCAAGTCTGAGTGTTTTATAACACGCAGTAAACAAACCTGCCTCCATTGGCCCCAGAGGGAGATATTATTTTTATTTCACTGGACAATGACCAAGCCGGCCCTTTGCTCTGGATGGTCACACTGTGCTCCAAAGCTCCTCTCTGTGTAGAAACACTCTTATAAAGACAGCCTGGAACAAAAGTGGCCCGTACCTCCGCTCACCGGAGACATGAAAGACACACACAGAATTGCTTCCCCCACAGTGGGAGGAGGCAGCCTGAGTGCTGGGGGACGTGCAGGAATTGGCCGTCCCAGAGCTTCTGTTGTTGGTAAGAAAACATGAAAATTGTAAAGCTGAAAACCGCACTTATGTCACCAGAAGATGAGCTTGGCCCTTTTGTCTCTGATACTGCCTCATAGATGAACAAAGACAGGCTCCGATACAAAACACAGGCAGGAATGAGGAGCCCAACAACTGGAGCAAGCGCCCACACTGGGCACTCCCGTAGGGAGCCTTTGGCTGCTGGCTGGCGGGTCGGCGCAGCTCAATCCAGCACGATGACGCAGCAGCCGCGCCTCGCAGCCTCTGGAGCCACGTCTCCACGCAGACACCAGAGACTAGGTGTTTAGATTCAAATCAACCTTTAAAATGGCCCTGGGAAAGCGTTCAGGGCTCTAGGAGACCAGGTAAGCGACCATCAATAATCTCATATGAACTAAAACTGCACAGAGAGAAGTTTGTAAACTCTTCTGCAGATAGAATTGTTCCAACAAGAAAATTTAGTTTGCTTTTCGGACTGCTTCCTCTGCTTGTATCAAAATGTTAATTATTCACTAATTCATTTAACTTAATTAAATGCAATTCATTAGAAAAAATAGTTGAGCGTTTGCTGTGAGTCGGTCTCGGCTGAGCACTGAGGATGCAGATTGGTGGTGGCCACCCATTTCGTCATTTCGAGACCAGTACTGCAGATGACCAAGGCGCTGAAGGAGCAATCGGAAGACGCAGACAGTGCCAGGTCACATGGGAGTCAGCGCCTGGCTCACGGAGCAGGAAAAATTTCTCCATCCTTGCCAATCACCCCTTACTGCCTCCTCCTCAGTTTCTCATTGTGCTGCGTCCTCCTTGGGCTGCAGAAATGTTTAGGATGAACGGGTCAGGAATGTGGAAATCCTGAATCCTTGCCATACTAGGGTGCTGGACATAGGTTGGGCAAAGTGTTTCGATCGGTTAAGAAATTGAGAGACTGAAAGAATGAATGAATGATCATGTAAAAATGTAAATTCTTGCAACACATGAAAAAAGGGTAAACTTCACACCCATCGGTATGGCTATTATTGCAAAACAAGAAAGTAAGAAGTGTTGGTGAGGCTGTGAGTGTATTGGAACCCTCGTGGATTAGGAACGTGAGAATGTGAAATGTGGCAACTGCTGTGCAAAACTGTATGGTGATTTCTCAAAAAAAAATTAAAAATAGAATTACACTATTTTTCTATTCCACTTCTGGCTAGAATTGAAAGCAAGCAAGGACTTGGTCAGATACCTGCACACCCACGTTCAGAGCAGCATTATTCATAGTTGCCAAAAGGTGGAAGCACATAAGTGTCCCTCAGCAAATGAACAGACACATAAAATGTGCTGGATGCACACGGCGCGGTATTATTCAGCTGCGAAAATGAAGAAAATTGACACCTGCTACAGCAGGGGTGAACCTTGAGGACATTATGCTTCGTTAAGTTAGCCATTTACAAAAGGACAAAACTGCATGATTCCCCTTATATGAGGAACGTATAATAATGTAGAATAATCAGATTTAGAGACAGAAAGTAGAGTGGTGATTAGCAGGGGCTGGGAGGAGGGAGGAATTGAAAGTTATCATTTAACGAGTTTCTGCTGGGGATGGCGAAAAAGCTCTGGAGACGGTGGTGATAGCTGCACAGCAATGTAAATTTACTTAATACTGCTAATCTGCACCCTTAAAATGGTTAAATAGTGAATATTATGGGTATTTTACTGTGATTTTAAAAAAGGAAAGGTAGAATATTCGGTGGTGAGTCATCGGTTGAAAAATGGCTGGCATTTTTCACTTTTTAGCCAGATGTTTTGGCGTCGTACAGACATAGCCAAAATGAAATGATGAAGGACTGGGGGATTGAAGTCAGGACTCTGGAGTCTCAAGCGACGGCCATAATTACTGCATTTCATTTCCTGTGTTTAAGGCAAGCCGAGTTCAGGACCAAAGGCAATATTCCAGGGGCTGTGATTAATTGCTCCTCTCGTGTTTAAACGGACCTCCTCGTGGCTTTTGCTATTGTCTGCACAAATAATTAGAGAAGTTTCCATTGCAGAGGTCATTCTTGTGCATGTCCTGGTGGAGGAAAAACAAAGGGCAATTTCTGCTTAGCGTTTATGAGATTCAGACGTGGAATATGCTAATCCACGGTTGCATAACGAACCTGTGGGCTTTACCGGGGAAGGGGAGAGACAGCCCTATGGCATGCTCCAGGCATTGCACTAGCCTCTCGTGCACCCACACCGGCTCGTGTAATTTCCTCAGTAATTCTATGATGTATGTGTTGTTGATTCTTTTTTATAGTTGGATCTCAGAGAGGTTAAGTAATTTTCCCTGAGTCACATAGATAGTAAATGGAGGAGTAGAAAGTCATGCTTTCCTGTGATACCAAATTCTTTTATGCTTTCCTGAACTCTGAATAGTGACAGGCAATAGAAACTGTGGTTTTCCCTGAATCTGTGTTATTCATTCGTATATTTATACACTCATCCAGCAAACACTTATTCTTCACTTCCTTAGTTGAGACACAGTGACAGGCTCTGCAGACACAAACAGAATAGTCTGTGCTACTTCTAGGACGTTCCACCTCAGTGACCAGGATAGTCCCAGAGGGGCACAGAGGAGGGGCACGGATCCAGACCACTGTGCAGATGACGTAAGTGAACAGCGGGCATTTCAACCACAAAGAACCAAAAGTTCCCCATAGGACACCTGGAGCAGAGGAGGGCCAACCAAAGAGGCAAGGCTTTGGATTTTGTTTTGTTTTCTTTGTTTGTTCGTTAATTTGTTTTCAGACAGTCTTGCTCAGTGGCCCAAACCAGAGTACAATGGTCATCATAGCTCTCACTGCAGCGTCCAAATTCCCGGGCTCCAGCTACCCTCCTGCCTCAGCCTCCTGAACAGCTGTTACTACAGGCACCACCATGCCTGGCTAATTTTTCTATGTTCGGTAGAGACGAGGTCTCGCTCTTGCTCAGGCTGATCTCGAACTCCTGACCTCAAGCAATCCTCCCACCTCAGCCTCCCAGAGTGCTAGGATTACAGGCATGAGCCACCTCACCAGCCCGCTTTTGGATGTTATCCTGAGGTAGACAAAGGATGGGAAGCTGCTAACATTCTTAAATGAGAAAATGACAAGGGCAGATTTGCAATTTAGAAAGCTCCCGCTGGCAGTTACATGGCGGATAGGTTGAGGCAGGCAAATGTGGATGCACAAACGCTAACAAATCACCACCAGCGAGGTGGCTTCCAACAGTGGAAATTTACTCTCTCCCAGCGTGGAGTCCAGAGTTCTGACACCAAGATGCCGGCAGGGCCTGTTCTTCCACAGGCTCTAGGGAAGCCGTGTCGCGTGCCGCTCTCCTAGAGCCTGCTGTCACTGGCGATGCTTGGCGTCCCTGGCTTGTGGACACATGGCTCACCCTCTGCCAGGCCTTCTCCCTGTGCGTCTTTCTTCTTTCTTCTTCACGCAGAGACACCGGTCATATTGGATTTCAGGCCCACCCTACTCTAACGTGACCGCGTCCTAACTTGATGACATCTGCAAAGACCCTGTTTCACATCAGGCCACGCACGGGTCCCAGGGGTTAGTCGCACGGATCTGTCTGGGAGACGTGACCCAGCTCGCCACAGAGACCAGTGAGAGGACACTCCAGCTGGCCGCGGGGACACGGGGAGCTGAGAGCAGCACAGACGTGGAGAAAGGAGTCGATGAGAAAGAAGAACTGGCCAGGCCTGGAAACCGGAGGTGAGATTCGCGTGGCGGGTGGGCGGTATTCCCATGCCAAGCTCAGGCTGCAGGGTGAGGGAGAGGCTTTGTGTGGGGGAGAGGGGGAGGGGCAGTGGGTACGAGGACTGCGCTAAGCCTGCCTTTCGCCTTGGAGAAAAAGTGTTGGCAGGGATGATGTGGATTCTCCACTGCTTGAAATGACAGAACTCTCTATTGTCTGCAAGTTAAAATGCGGACTTTTGATTTTGACACTCAGATTCACTCAAGTCTGGCTCACAGCTCTCTCTAGCCTTGTGGCTCACACCCTTTCCCTGCAGTGTGCAGTCACACACACACACACACACACACACACACACACACACACACACCAGGCAGCCGCTCACTCCGTCTGTCCAAGTTTCTAGAGCGCACGTGCCAGGGACCGCTGGATCCTTCAGGGTGAGAGCGTCCCGTCTCGCCTGCGGGCCCAGCGCGAGAACACAGCCCGGATGGGCAGGGCGGGAGCGTGCCCCTGCCCAAGGCATGCCCTGCCCACTGAGCCCCTGTGTGCCTCATTCCTCTGCCTGCGTGTCACCCTTGGGGACAAAGAATGAATCCCTCCCGCCCCTGACTTCCATAGCAGATGACGTGCTGCGTTTCATCATCCGTGTCTGCCACCTGCTAGGAAACCACGCCGAAGGCAAGATTTTTGCTCCACTCATCTAGCTCTAAGGCCTCACAGGGCCACCCCAGAGCAGGTGCTCGAGAAGAGTTTGGCGAGGAAAGCAAACGGTGTTGGCTCGTCGGGGGCAGCCGCTGGGGTCTGCCGCCACCGCCGGTGCGCAGGGCTTGGCGTCAGACAGACTGCGCTGGAGCCCTGCCCCGACACTCAGCAGCTCTGTTAAGTTGGGTGGATTTGAAACTCCTTCAGTTTCATTTCCTCACTTGAACATGGGGATCACAGCAGCAGGGCCACTGCGATGACTCAGTGAGCTCATGCACGGAAGCTTCTAGCACACTGCCTAGCAGGGGCTTGGAACAAGGTTACTCATCACGGTCAGTCTTCAGTGGCCACCTGGGTTTTCGACACCCGCTCCCCTCCTCAGGACAGGGCAGGGGGGCTTGTTTTGAGTGTGCCTAGCCCCAGCCCCTTCCATGGTTTTCTTGTCCCCAGGTAACCACAAAATGACAGCCTGGTCGAAAGCAGCAAGCATGATTCTCCCTCCTTCTTTGTGGCGTGGGTACGGAGCAACCATGCCACACTGGAATGTTATCAAGAACCAGTGTTTCTAGGAGAAACCTCCAGGAAGGGAACAAAACCAAAACTGTTCCGAGGGAACCTGTGCGGGGTTGAAGAGCGTGCTGCGCAGCTTGCCCGTGGGGTGGGGGCCTGAGCTTTCTTCTCGCAGCCAGGCCTGGCTCTGCCCTCTCTGAGCCTCGCTGCCTCAGCCCTCCAAGGCTGCTGGGTGAGAACTGCAAATAAACTCACCAGCCCAGTGGGCAGAGTACAGTGACTATTCAAAAACCCGCACCTCTGTGTTCTTCTGCCATTCAAGTACAGTGGCGGGGTTGGACAGTGTCGTCACCTCAGTGGTCAATACACCCTGACGACCTCAGCTTCCAGCTCCCCAGCACACGGGGTGGGCTCGGTAGCCTGGGAGGGCTCTGTGACCTGCCCCCTTGGCGACCACAGGCGAGCTCCTGGACCCCAGTCCAGCCCCAGGCATCAGTCCTGCTGGTTTGCCGCGTGCCGCAGCCTCAGTCCCAGCGCCGCAGGTAGAGGCTGCAAAGTCCACAGGGAGAGTCACCCTGGACTGTGGCTGGGGAGAGAGGGAGAGGCTGGAATCAAGCTCAGGAAGGACCGAGGAGGACAACCAGGCTGGAATGTGAGAGGAAGGGGTTTGGGCAAAGGTGGGTTTGGGGAAGGGAGAGCAGGTCACCCCTACAGCGATGACTCTGAAGCTTTTATCTGGGCATCTTTGGAAATGTTTGCAGGAGAATACAAAGTATAATAAACTGCCAGGGGAGATGCAACCTTAAAGAACTGGGAGGTCACTGGGGATCTTTAAACCTTGAGGTCGTGGATTGCAGGCGGGGGGACTCTGCCTCCAGCCTGGCTCAGGCACCTTGAATGCCCTCGGTCAGACCCTTCACCACCCAAATCCAGCTTCCTTCTCTGGTGGATTGGAGAACTTGTTCTCGCAGGTTCCTGCTGACCAGCATTGTGTAACACTCAGTTTCAGATTCCCGACCTCCCTTTCTTCCCCATTCCAATTTTTTAAAGAAGTGTGAGAACTAAAAGTTAGGGGGAAAAGTGGCTTTAACTTTCTGCAGCATTTCCTAAACATTTAGATCTATATCACAGGAAGCACACTGAAAATACTTATCCCCGGGACACTCCCTGGGGAGGGGACCCAGGAACATCTGTAAATTTAACTAGCTCCATAGGTGATGCTTTATGGTCACACAGTAATTAGTCTAAGCTGCCTGAAAATACAGCCTCATAAAGCAGCTGCTGAAAACTGAACATGATTCAATCCTTAAAAGGCACATCTTTACACTGTAGCAAAAGCAAGGTCTCTGCTAGCAACCCGAAGCCAAGAGTCTGAGAGATGCATAATGAACACCAGTCCCCACCAGCTGGGCTGAGGACGTTTCTGAAGCACTGAGGCTGAGAAGACGAGTGCAGGCTACCATGTCATGGGTCCACGGGGCATGGGCTGTCATGTCCCCCAGTGCTTGGACTGACTCTCCCTTCCTGTTGACCTGACATGCCTTTGTCCACACTGCAGACCACATGGTCTTTGCTTCAGGCTACAGGGCATGAGTGTTGTGTTGCTTACAGGAGCAGAACAGAATGTGCATCCACTCCCACCCTGTAGCCCTTCTTGGGAAGGCAGTTGGCTGGGATCAGGGTACCCTCTGGGCCATGGCTGGACGCACCGTCATCTCCGAGTGCATGTGTGCTTGCGTGTGTGTTTGAGCGCTTACATTCTGGCACCCTGAAATACTCCATGCTCTTCTACACACCCCTCTCCAGCCCCACAATGAACCATATCTCTAAGGAGCCCTGGTTCCTTTCATTAGAGATGGGTATTAGGACTGGAGGTCTGTGTGATGTGTGTGCTTGTGGCTTCTGGGTAGCCCTTGCTTCTAAGCCCTCTCAACTGACACAGCCAGGCAAGACATGTGAGTATACGATCAATGCATACACACACATCTCTAAGTATTCCTATATGTGCCCATCTGAATCTGTATTAAGCTCAATAGGAGTAATACTAAAATCCCCAAGTCCAATCCAGGACTACTAGTATCATTTCCAATCTTTCCCTGATCCTTGTCTGTGACCTTGTCCTCCAACAGCAAAAAAAACTGGCTGCCACTGTCTGTCACCATTAAAGATTTGGCACTATACATGTGTTATGGTTTCAGAAGCTTTAACTCATACCCTTATAGGGAACAACTTTACCAGCTAGAGCATAGTCTTTATGTACAGTTCCTTTTGCCTTTAGTTTTACAGTCCCCACTCACTTCTAAGTTACTTGTCAGCCTCAGCGTTTTTCCCCCACCCCCTGCAGGGCAGTGATTTTATACATTGGGAATATAAATGCATTAGTTACATGCTTTTTATTTTTGCCTTAGTGTCCAGTCCATTCTGGTACCCTCTGGCCACCTAGCTGATTCTTTTTTAACTTACTTACATTAAAGTTCACTTTCGTCTGGTTACTGTGGCTCATGCCTATAATCCTAGCACTCTGGCAGGCTGAGGTGGGAGGATCCCTTGAGGTCAGGAGTCTGAGGCCAACCTGAGCAAGAGTGAGACCCCATCTCTACTAAGCATAGAAAAATTAGCTAGGCATGGTGGTGCTTATAATCCTAGCTACTTGGGAGGCTGAGGCAGGAGGATCGCTTGAGTCCAGGAGTTTGAGGTTGCTGTGAGCTAGACTGATACCGCAGCACTCTAGCTCAGGAGACAGAGTGAGACCCTGTCTCAAAAAAAAAAAAGTTCACTTTTTATTCTCTATAGTTCTATGGGTTTTAGTAAAGGCACAGTGCAGTAGTGCCATGTATCTGTCATTACAGTGTCATAAAGAAGATGCTCACTACCCTAATAATTCACCTGGGCTTTACCTATTCAGTCCTCCTGCCTTCCCAGCCTTTCAGAAACCACTGATCTGTTTGCACTTCTATCATTCTGCCTTTTGCAGAATGTCATGTAAATGGAATAAAAAAATCTCAGACAACAGTAGAAAGCAACTGTGCCCAGCATGGACTATAATCAGAACCGCACCCATACCTGACCCAGGTGATTTAGATGATGAGATGGGGGGAGTTTGAGTAGATGAAATTTGAGATGACATTTTGGACGTTGGTTAAAGCCATGATGGGTGGAGACACTGGGGCTATTGGCATGGGGAAAATGCATTTTCCTGCGGGATGGATGTGCTGGGACAAGAGGGTGGACTGTTACAGGCCAAATAGCATCTCCCAAAGATCCCGAAATCTGCAAATGTGTTAATATGTTACCTTACATAGAATAAGGGATTCCATAGATGTGGTTAAGGATCTTGAGATGGAGATATTGTCATGGCTTATCAGGACATCAGGGCCAGCCCAGTGTAATCAAAAGTATCCTCATACATGACAGAAGGCAGGAGGGTCAGATCAGAGCGGGTGATATAGGACAGACTTGGCTGGCCATTTCTGCCTGTGAAGATAGAAGGGGCCGTGAACTAAGGAATGTGGGCAGCCTACAAAGGTGAAAAAGGAAAAAAGAAGGAAAGAAAGAGAAGGAGGGAGGAAGGGAGGGAGGGAGGGAGGGAGGGAGGGAGGGAGGGAGGAAGGAAGGAAGGAAGGAAGGAAGGAAGGAAGGAAGGAAGGAAGGAAGGAAGGAAGGAAGGAAGGAAGGAAGGAAGGAAACCCTGTTAGCACCTTGATTTTATTCCAAGTGAGACCCATTTTGGACTTTTGACCTCCAGAACTGTAATATAATAAATTTGTGTATATTAAGCCACTAAGTTTGTGGTAATTTGTTACAATAACATAGGAAATTAATACAAGGCCTACGACCCATTTGAGTTAATTCTTGCGTAAGGTGGGCCTCTAGTTTCATTCTTTGTATACAGATGTGCAGTTGTTCTAGCACCATTTGTGGAAAAAGACCACACTTTCTCCATGGAACTGTCTTTGTACCTTTGTCAAAGACTAGTTGATTATATTTGTGTAGGTTTATTTCTGGGTTGTTCCATGTGTGTATTATTTGGCCAATACTGTGTCATCTTGATTGCTATGGCTTTATAGTAAAAGTTGAAATCACCATAGGGTGAGTTCTCCAACTTCATTCGTCTTCTTTAATATTATATTGCCTATTCTAAGTCCTTTGTCTTTCCATATAAATTTTAGAATTAGTTTGTTGATGTTTAAAAAATAGATGGCTGGAATTTTGAATGAGATTACATTTAAAAGTATACATGAATTTAGATTGCATTCCTGAAACTGAAGGTCATGCTGAGAAGAATTGACCTTTTAACATACTGAGTCTTTTAATACATAAATGTGGATTATTTCTCCATTTATTAAGATCTTCTTCGATTTCTTTTGTCAGAGCTTTGTAATTTCCACGTACAGTTTCAGACAACCCAAAATAAGTGAGGTGAAAATCTCAATCAATGGAGTTTTATTAAGGCAACGTTTGAAGACGTGACCAGGAAAAGCACAAACCACAGACTGTGCTTGCTTTTCCAAAGGGTGATTTGGGGGCTTTGGCATTTAAAGGGGATAGGGCATACAAAAGAGAAAGGAAGAAGGGGGTGGGCAGGGAGGAAAAATGATCACATTTTTGTGGGGCCCAGTAAATCTACATTTACATAAGATAAGGCAAAGGTTTGAAGAGAAAAAGGAGGGAAGGAAGAATCAATGATGTAGCTTCAACCCTGGGTGGGTTGAAGAATAATTGATCTTGTCTCTGTTCTGCATCAGGGAAGGTGTAATCAACACCATAGTGTGGAATGACCAGACTGGAGTTTAGGAGCCAGACTCAGCCTGCAGACTCGAAGTCACAATGTGCACGTCCTGGCTTATGGGTGATCCATGGGGCAGTCCTTGTGGGTGCCTAAAGCCTTTTACGTTTCCCTGGGGATCTGGCTGATGCAATGTCAGTAACTGCCATTCATTTGGAAGGGGCATTGCAGGACTCAGCCTCCAGTTTGACCTTCCCCTTGAATAAGGAGTTGGGGAGGAGGGTCCTGAGATTTTTACTTTCCTTCATAATCCTGAACATATTTTTTATTTTAGGTTTATAACTAAATACTTCATTTTTGGTACTACTATAAATAGTATTTGGGTTTTATTTAAAAGTCCAATTGTTCATTGCTGGTATATGGAAAAGAAATTTAGTTTTGTATGATCTTGTATTATGCTATCTTCCTATACTTGCTTTTTCATTTCACGAGGATTTTTGTTTTTTTCTAGATTCTTTAGTGCTTTCTACCTAGACAATCATGGCCTATGTGAATAAATACAGTGTTATTTCTATCCTTCAAATTTGCATGCCATTTGTTTATTTTTCTTGTCTTATTACACTAGTTAGGACTTCAGGTATGATGTTATACAGGAATGTTGAGAGAGTACATCTTTGTCTTATTTACAGTCTTAGGATAAAAGTATCATTCTCTCACTGTAAGTATGGTGTTAGCTGTAGGTATTTCATATACACCCTTTATTAAGTCTATTAGGCCAAGGAAGTTCTCTTCTATTCCTATTTTACTGGAATTTTTTATCATAAATGGACGTTGAATTTTATTGCATCCTTTCCTGCATCGATTGATATAATTATATATTTGTCTTAGTCTGTTAATACATTCCATTCCATTGATTAATTTATGAATTTAAACCAGCCCTCTATTGGTGGACTGAGTCCCACTTGATTGTGATATGTTATACTTTTGAGATATTGCTTATTAAATTTTCTAATACTTTGTTAAGGATTTTTATAGCTATGTTCTTGATAGATATTGGTCTTTAGTTTTATTGTGATTTTTTTTCCAGTTTTAGTATTAGGGTAATGCTAGCCTCAAAGAGTAGGTTAGGAAGTGTTCACTATACTTCTATTTTCTATAAGAAATTGTGGAGAATTGATATTATCCACTGGCGCTTATTTTCTAGGCCTGGTGCTTTTTTTGGAGGGTTTTTAATTATTAATATCAACCAAATTTCTTTATTAAATTAGGGCTATTCAGGATTATCTATTTCTCTTTGCATGAGTTTTGGAAGTTTGTGTCTTTCAGGAAATTGTCCATTTCATAGAAGTTATCAAATTTGTGGATAAAGTTCTCTTGTTACCCATTTGATGCACAAGGGATCAGTAGTGATAACCTCTCTTTAATTTCTGATATTGGTAATTTGGTATTCTCTATTTTCTGGATACCAATTTTCTTGATCTTCTCAAAGAATCAGCTTTTAAATCTGTTGATTTTATTGATTGTTTTCATCTTTTCAATATCATTGCTATTTGCTCCAGTTTTTATTATTTTCTTTCTCTTGTTTCTTTTGGGTATAATTTGCCCTTTTTCTCAATTGTTTTCCAAATCAGAGTCCTAGATCATTGATTTTATATATTTCTTCTTTTCAAATATATGCATTTACTGCTATAAATTTTCCTCTCAGAACCATTTTTCTGCATCCCAAAAATTTCGAAAAGTTACATTTTAATTTTTATTTGATCCAAAATTCTTTTTATTTTTTGAAACTAGTTACTTCATCCATCATTTATTTAGAAGTATATGATTTAATTTGCAAATATTTGGTAATTTTCCCACTGGTCTGAGTTTTATATTTAAAGTGAGTTTCCTATACACAACT
This sequence comes from Mirza zaza, assembly GCA_008750895.1. Taxonomy (NCBI): domain Eukaryota; kingdom Metazoa; phylum Chordata; class Mammalia; order Primates; family Cheirogaleidae; genus Mirza; species Mirza zaza. The sequence goes on along the minus strand of VSMD01119678.1, from coordinate 24,233 downwards.
ATAATTGGTTTCTTTTTAAAAAATATTTTTTGTTTCACTCTGATAATCCATCTTTTAATTGATGTGTTTAGACCATTCATGTGTAAAGTGATGATTTATGTAGTTGGTTTAATGCCTACCTTATTGATAACTTTTTTATTCTTTACACTTGTCCTTTCTCTTTTCCCTAATTTTCTGCCTTCTCTGCTTTTAATTGCATATTGTTCATGATTCCATTTTAAATCCTCTATTAGGATATCACTAATACTTGTTTTCAACTATTTTGTGATAACTTCTGAGTTTACAATTCACATTTTTACTCATCTCGGTCTACATTCACTTGCTGCTTCATATGCAGTGCAGGGGACTCGTAGCAGGGCATCCCCGTTCCTTGCTGCCCTCTCCAGAGGGTCAGCCAGAGGGCAGGCTCCGCGTGAAGTTCCGTGCAGGTGCGGGGTCCTGCGAACGTGCACAGCAGTCTTGACCAAGGCAATCATTACAGAAGGTGACGCTGAGGCTTAGAGGCGTTCGGCTCTTTTCACGGGGCAAATAACTAATAAAGCCCAAGACCTCCCCAAGTCCAGAGCACTGAGGGGCCAGCGGGCACCCGTACGTACATGCGCAGCACAGCAGTGGCCCCGGGCCACGGCTTGGTGAACAAGGCAGTCCAAGTCCTGGTGAAGGAACTGGGACACGGTGGTTTGCAAGAGGAAGGGTGTGGCCCGACTGGGGCTTGGCAAGCAGAACGGGGGCTAATTTTTATAGTTTTTAAGAATTAACAAATGTGTCTGCCCTACTTTCTGTGCCTTTGCTATCCACAGCATCATGCTGGCTCTCAGTCCTCACGCCCTGTGACTTGTGTTCCCTGTTGCCACATGACAGAGGAAGAGACTGAGGCTCAGGGAGGCAGATGTCTTGCCAAAGGCCACAAGCTACTTGGGAAAGCTGAGACCTGAACCTGACCTGCCTGTCTCCAAACCCCTGTTCCCGTGGCCCCCTCATGTGTAGGCCTGGAATCATGGCTCCCACATCCTTCCGCTAAGGGATGAGCAGAGAACACCGGCTGGGGTTCCTGCAGGGCCTGGAGCCTTCCAAGCCCCCATCTGGGCCTGCAGGGCCAAGGCTGCAGCATCAGGCTCACAGATCCAAGTGTAGGTCCCATTCCGAGGCCTAATGAGGTCCAGAAGCCTCAAGAATTCCTCTGCCAGAAACATCAGATGGAAGTAGGTACAGTTGGCCCAAACGCCAGCCAGGGGACAGTTTATTAGACCACCCATGAGGCAGAAACCCAAGTTCAGGCAGAGAGGCCTTTTGGAGGCTGCATCTGGCAGTGTGGACCAGCCCAGGGCTCTCCAGGGACACCTGAGAGACTCCAGCAGCCCGCACCCCTCGGGCAGGGCCCCGGCTCTGGGTGTGTGTGGTGGCATCACACCGTGAGTGGGAGGCAGCATCGTGACCTACATTTGCACCCCAATGGATCCTCGGAGGGTCTGCCTGCTTGGTGGCCTAGACTGACTGTCCCTAGTGATCCCTCTTGAAACCAGGGCCAGACTGCCTCCCACAGGTGGAGGGCAGCTTCCCATGCTGGGCCTGGGAGGGGGCAGTGAGAGCCACGACCTGTGAGTGGTGGCACCTCGGCCGGGGCCTCCTCGCAGACCCCCTAATAGACCCCTGCTGGCGTGTGGTCCCAGGCACTGAGCCGTGTGTGTCCCCACTTGCCGGCCAGCGGAGTGTGCAGCACGTGGGCCTGGCCACCAGTCGTGCCTGCATATCCATCCAGTACCTGGGCCAGGAAGCTTCAGGGGAAACAGTCCAGAGTGCTCAAATCCATGTCGTTTTCCTGAAAAAAAGCAAGCTGCCTCGAGGGAGGAGGCTGCAGGGTCCCAGAGGGCGCCCAGCACCTGCCTCACGAGCAGGCGACAGCCTTCCCAGAGTGGGAGGAAGTGTGCCCGGCATTCACCTAGCACGCAGCTGTGCCCCCAGCTGTGCCAGGGGCTCCCCAGCCCCCGTGGGAGGCACCGCGGCTCTCCCTCTCCCACGGATGGAGAGACACGATCCAAGAGTACGTCCAGGGGCTGCAGAGCTGGGGCCAGGTCTCCAGTAGGCCCACCTGCCCTGGCCTGGCCTTGTGCACTCTGACCCCTGACAGCCCGTCCCCCCCAGAGTGCCGCCTCCTGGAGACCCCACCAATCCAAGGGGCATGTATGTGAGAGAAACAGAGAGAGAGGGAGAGACACAGAGAGAGGGAGGGAAGCACTAGGGGCTGGGACAAGCTGGGAAAAGCTGACTAGCTGACTAGCTGACTAAGGCACGAAAGCAACTACTACTCAGGAATAAAGTTAGAATTTCCCAACTGAAGAAACGTGTCCCGGAAGCGTGTGTGCTTTCAGTTCATCATATCCCTGCACTTTTTCTTCTGCTCCATTAACAGAAAAGAAACTGAAACTTGGAGAGTGGAGAAGGCAAAGTGTCTTTTTGTGCCATTGGGAGGAACAGGCTGGCCAAGCGCTGGACACTCCAGGTGACAGAAGACAAGCCTGCGGGCTGTGGACATGGGCCACTCTGGGTGGCGGACACCTTCCAGGAGGGGCGGGCCCGACACAGGCACCCTCGGGGTTCTGCCAAAGGGAAACGGAAAGTGGGAAGTAGTAATTCCTGGATGTTGTAAGCTGCTGTTCTTTTAAAATATAAACATAAGAAGTGAAAAGCCTTGTCTAAAAACAGCTGACAAAGCGGCACACATGCCCCATCTCAATGCCCCGTCCCTCACCAAAGTGAGAAGTGAATAATCCTGCAAAAGACAGAAGCATCAGAATATGACAGGGCATCCAATGCCACACAGCCGGCAAGCAACTCCCAGTACAGGCTCGAGAGGCACCATCTTCTGTGTTTTTAAATGACATGAAAATATTTGATTTTCTTCCCCAAGAGATCCGCAAATGATAGAACGCTGACACTTCTCAAGTGGCTGCTACAGGGTGGGCCGTTTAGCAGATGTTCTGTTCTTGCTTGATGATGACTTAAGTCCATGAGAATTCCGCAAATAACCACGGACTGTGTGGGGCAGGGCCCTGGGGATGCAGGGGTGACAGGCGGGGTCCCGTCCCGGAGCCCACAGGACTTGAGGGGCATCAGAGGGAAGGCTCTCTTCGGGGCGCTCTGGCATGGCTTCTCACCCATAGCTCTCCTCCAGCACTCGCCAAAACATCTAATAAAAGGGTGATCAAAGCTAAAACTGGTGTGTAAATCAGTGGGTAAAAATTTGGGGTTTGGGGAAACATTGTGAGGATGCCAGAAAAGCAGTGTAAGGGTTTTCTCTTTCTCTCTCTCTCTCTCTCTCTCCCTGTGTGCAAAATATCATTTTTATTTACAAATCTATTACCTGTGGCCATGTATAAGCATTCTTTTATTAATTCCCTGTTAATGAGGAGATTGTCGTTTTTGCTACGCTATTCCCAGTCCGGAGGCAGAAGGCAAACGGTGGGCCACGTGGTCAGCTGGGAGGGTGCCGGGGCTCGTGGCTCCTGCTGGCTTGGGTGATGAACAGGGCACAGGAGGGCCCTGCCCAGAAGTCCACATTTCCAGAGGGAGAGTCAACAGGGGAGCAAATGGATTGTTTCACATCTGGCAGAGTGACATGAATACAAGGAAGCTTGCCGTGGTCAAGGGCAGAGCGGGAAGGGCAGGGGACAGTAGGTCCACAGTGAGAGAAGGCCTCCTGGAGGGGACATGCTTGAGAAGAGCCACCCTCCTTGGCCACCTGGAAGGCCCTCCAGCACAGAATGGAGTCGGTGCGAAGTCCTGCGCTGGGAGAAAAGCTGCGCGTTGCTGGAATGTCCATGCCAGCATGGTGAAGGCACAGCACAGGTGCTGAGGGCCTGACAGGTCATGGCGTTCGGCCTGGGTTTTCTTCTAGAAGGGGTGGGAAGCTGCAGGTGGTTCTGAGTAGGAACCACACCACAGGCCACCCAACCTCTGAGTGGGAATGTCTGGGTGGAGCAGGACTGTAGGTCGAGGCAGCCAAAAGTTTGGTATCAGGGAAGCCACTGCTGAAAATGTCCCTTTCAAGAAGAGCAGAGAAGTGGGACATTGGTAGGAACGTGTGAAAGTGAGGAAAGAGCCGGCATGTGAGCCCCAGGCTGTGAGAAACTCCTGGGAGAGGCAACACAGCGCCCTGCTCAGAAGGGCGGGAACAGCAGCCACCTGCCAGCGTTATAAGGGACGGGAACGTTCCAAGCAAAGGGAGCAGCACGAGCGAAGGCCGTGACGCGTGAGAAGGGGCCGAGCGAGGTTGGCCACAGAGTGTGCAGGGATGCTGGGAGCCGAGCGGGGGGGGGGGGGGGAGCAGGGATTGGATTGTGCCCAGACTGATCCCTGGCAGCGGGAGGGATTACGCCCAGCTTTGGGCGCAGGGGACAGGGGCTGTGCACACACCGGTGGGAGGGATGAACCCCAGGGCTGCAGAGGTGAGGGTGGCCCAGGAGCTGCAGTCAGACCCCTGAGCGCCCTGGACCGAAGGCCACCAGTGCAGGGCAGAGCAAGGGGCCAGGGCACGGGGAGGCCTCCTCGAGGGTGGACGGTGTACTGCTTCCTCTCTGGCCTCTGCAGGCAGGTGAGATACGTGGATTCCCATTTCTCAATCAAGACCTGCGAAAATCTTGAGAGGCCCAGTTGAGAGGTTGCATTTTATTTTCTAGAAAGTGGGGGCCCAGCTATGCTATGGGGAGACCCCTCTGGCCACTCAGGTGCCCTGGAGGAGGGAGCCAGGGGCCACATGGGTTGTTAAATGATGCAGGGGAGGCGATGAGGTCAAACCCGGGCGAGGGCAGCAGGGCAGGAGGGGCGGGAGCTCCCGCCACAGCGGAGGAGGCCGGATCGGGACATGGCACAGAAGTGGGGAGAGGGGAAGAGGAAGGGGCCACAGACTGGGGGCGAGAGGTGCCGTGGAGCTGAGTCCCCACGTCCCTGTGGCTGGGCAGGGCTAGGGGAAGCAGAGAAGCCGAGTGAGGTTGCTGAGCAACAGATGCCAGCCTCTACCAGAAGCTGGAGTGCCCAGCCTCGTGCTGGCCGGCGCATGGTCGCCACTGCCTCCTGCCACCCACAGGGACTCTCAGCTTGGGCCACCGGACAGAGCCCCAGTGGAGAGATACACAGTTCTTCTCCCCTCCAGCTGACTCCTCCCTCGGGGGTGGGGGTGGGGTGTTGCCATGGAGGGAGGGGCTGAGGCTGAGTCAGGGGAGGGACAAGTGACAGTGTGTCTCTGGGCCCTGCCAGTGAGGCTGGCAGAAGCAGGAGGCTGGGCTCCTCTCCGCCTCTGTCTTACTTGGCTCAAAGCCACGAACACCTAGAGACCCCGTAGGGGAAAATGACTGTCGGGACACCCTCTTTCCCTCCTTCCCAACAGAGGCTAGCCCCAGACCCAAGTGCCCCGGAAGGGGCCACAGGAGTCCCTCTGGGGTGCTCTGAAGTCCAGACCTTTGGAAGGTCACCCACAGGCCCATGTGGGATCTGAGGAAGACACTCTCGGCCACATCCAGGGCCCTGTGGGTGGTGGTCCCAGAGGCTGACAATCAGGTGACCGGACATTCACGCTCTGGTCGGGACATCAGACACATGAGGCTCTTTGTGTGGGAGCAGGACTTTGGCCGGTGCCTGAGTGCCTGACACTGGACACCTCTCCATGGGCAGAGGGCGAGGCCCTGGCTGGGCGAGCTGGGTTGGGCCGGGGGCGCTGGCCTGCAGGGTCTGGATTGGAGACATCATGCACACCAAGGGCAGACTTCGGGCGTGGGAGGAGGGGCGCTAAGTGAGCCCCAGGTCCCGGACCTCAGAAGTAAATGGAGAGGAGGGGGACGGGAAGCCCAGGCCTGCCCTGAGGCGGGGGCGGGTCAGCACACTAGGGTATGCCCTCCCTCTCCAGGGCCTTGTGGGGTGGACGGGCAGGGCGACCCCCAGGACACAACCTGGCAGCAATAGAGAACCACTCTGCCCCTTCGCTTCCCGGGGAGAGCAGGGGCCAGGACATTCCAGATATCCCCAGAAAGAGAGCTACAGAGGGACGAGAACGCGCTCCTCGCTGCGCTGCGTGGGTGGCCCACATGTTCCTCCTCCTCCTCGCCCTGCTCAGGGCCAGAGGGCTCCGTGCGCTTGCTGGGGCTCCCCGTGTCCCCCTGCACTCTGGGCCATGGCACAGGCACTGTGGAAAGAGCTCCAGCGTGTGCTCAGCCAGGGGTCTGTCCTGGCCCAGGGCGCACACGCTTGTCCCCAGCGCTTGTGCTTACAGTGCACACACCCTCGACGTGTCCAGGTCTCTCCTGCCCCTCCTCGCCCCAGCTCTCCCGGCTGCCTTTCTGCAAAGGCAGGGGCTGGTCCTACGTGTTCAATGCACACAGAAAACGTGTGTGGAATGAGCCGCCATTAATATGTACAGTTTGACTTACAAGTTTACAGAAGTCTGTTAACTTAAACCTCGTATGAAGCCAAGGCTGTGGTTACCACTATTGTCTTCCATTTACAGGGAGGAAACTGGCTCTGGAAGTTGTGAAATTGCCAGCTGCAAGCCTAGAAGGTGGCAGAGTTGGGTTTGGTGCTCACATCTGTCGGAGTCTAATTCCGGCCCCTGCCCAGAGCTCCCCGGCCGAGATTGCGCAGGGGAAAGGAGACGATCAGATGTGTGACTTGTACACGATGAGATTTAGGGATTACAAATTCAAGTCACAAAGACGGCCCAGCTTCATGGAAAACCGAATCAGGGGCACCCGGTTCAGGTGTCGAGGAGAGCTGGAAAAGGCTAGGGTAGCTGCGGTGCCCGGTTACCGGGGAAGCTCGTCCGTTCCAGCTCTGCTCTCTCGGCCGGGCCAGCCTCCCGCTCACCGTCGCGGGACTCCCGTAGTCTCTGGTTCCTAACCTGCTTTGGTTACTCACCCCTCGCAGCGCATCTGCTGGGTTATCTGATCTTGACTCCCAGTCCACCACCCCCTCGACATTCCTCCTGCGGGAGGCAGATGCAGACAGGGCGAGGGCTCTCCCAGCGGAGGTCCAGCCTCGAGTGGGAGGCTCTCTGCAACCCAGGAGGGGCACAGGGCAGCACTGGAGCCAGGGTCAGGGGGACAGATGTGGCCACACCTGTCTGCTCGCTTCCTGGTGTGTGAACTCATGCTGGCAATTTCCTTGCTTGGAGTCTCAATTTCCCTGTCCATTAAGGAGGCTGTGACAACACTCAGCTGACTGCCATGCTGTAAAGATTCGACTAGACACATCGAGGGCTCGGGCAGGAATTTCACCGCAAGGTGTGACTCTTGTCTCCCCCAGGAGGGGCTGGCAAGGCTTACCTGGAGCCCCTGTGGGCAGGAGCCCCCCCCGCCCCCCGCGCCCGCACCTACTCCATGTCTCACAGCTACCTGAGAGCTAGCGCTTCAGAGAAGGAGACAGGAGGCTTCGGGCACTGAAGGAGATGGTCTCCAGGGAAAGGCAGGACTTCCAGCTGCCATCGCAGAGGGTGAGGGTCACCTTAGATCCAGCCGCAAAGCCCGGTCCTGTGTCCCCAGCAAAGGGCCCAGAGGGGAGGTCCAGGAACTCCACAGACACTGCCCTGCAGTGGGCCTGGGAGGGGACCCCGGCCTGGTCCCCCTCACCCGGCTCAGTCTTGCAGGGAGCAGCAGAGGGTCCTGGGCCTGGAGTCTGGACAGTCGTCATTCAGCCCCATCCCTGGAGACGGGGCCACTAGGCCAGGTGAGAAGCCATTTCCATCAGCCCCTCAGGGGTCCAATCCAGGGCTGAGATTTCTCAGGAGACCACACAGCCCCAAACTGCCCTGCAGGAAATGGCCCCAGCTACACCACAGGCTGCAGCCAGCTTCACAGAGCCCCAGGCTCCCGGTAGCACACCTTGAACTTGAGGCTCCTATGCAGGAAGGGCTCTTGTATCTTGGCCAGGACTCTGTGGTTCCCAGTGAGGGCTGACTGCCTCGGAGCCAGCTGATCTCTTTGCCAGTGTTCAGGCTGAAGGACGTCCTGAGGCCCAGACAGGGCCCTGAGGTCAGGACAGCCAGGTAGGGTGGGGCCAGGGGGAGCAAACTGTGTTCCCTCTACCCCCTCCCCAAAGCCCCAGGCCACTGCCCTGCAACTATGACAGTGCCCACAAGGGCTGGACCCCCCCCCCCCCCCCCCCGTGAGTGTGCAGCATTTGAAAGACTATGGGAAGTAACTCCCCATGGAGTCAGGGCTGGTCTGGGAGTGGGTGGCCTGTTCCCACTAGCAGAGCTGGTGTTAGCTCAGTCCCTCCCCGCAGCCCCTTGAGGACCAGGGCCACTGCCAAGTCCCCCAATACTCCCGCAGATCTGGATCACCTGGCCTCCTATCTGCTCACAGTCCTGTGACCCATTTCCAAATGTTGGCTGCAACCTAAGACCTGAGTGACCAGGTAGAAGATAAGAGTGGGGTCCCCGGGCTCTGTGGGGCTCCCCAGCTCACAGTCCCAGGCCGACTTCCATGGGCCCCAAGGCTGTTTTGGCCCATTTTCCAGCAGGTGGTGGGAGGAAGCGGAGGGGGACAGGAGGAGCCTAGTATCTGCCAAGATCGGAAGCTTGAAGCTGACAGGGACCAGAGACCAGAAGGCACCTGGGACAGAGGCCCAATGTGCAAAGCACCTGGACTCAAATCCTGAGAGCTGGCAAGTGGCATCCCCCCTTGCTGGCCCCGGAATTCCAGTCAGTCCCAGTGTGTCTCAAAACCTGCTACCAAGGGGAGCGAGGCTCCGTGCTCCTACTTCTGACAGCCTGCTCCCTTTTGCTGTTGGCTCAAACGTCCCCGTTCCTTGGCCCCCCGGAAACACCTGGTTAGGTGGCATCAGCATCAAGGAGCCACTCTGTCCTGCTCTGGGCATTGTGGAAGGCTCTGGAGAGAGGCAGACAGGCATCTTGTAGGGACACGGGTCTCCTTGGACCTTCTCCCTGTAAAAACCTATGTAAACAGACACATGGCACCTGCAAACTCTCCTGGGATCCTTGAGTCTTGACTCAAGAAAGATGGACATAGATGAGGTGTGAGCCCAGACTCTGGGCACAAACCTACCCTAATTATGCTCCACGCCCGCCCCCACCCAGGGCCAGGGAGGGTGGCTTCCTCCACAGCTCTGTATGTGGTCCCTCATGTCCACCATCATAGACACCAGGTGACCTGGCCAGCCACACCACGGGAGCCCTGCCTGCCCTTCCTCCAGAGCTGCTCTGGCTGCTCTGAACTCCTGTCCCCACCTCCAGCTCTGGGAAGCAGCTGGGTCTCTCTGCAAGGTGAGCAAGGCCACCTGGGGGCAGGGGGCGCTCAGACGAAGTCAGCAGGACATACAGATTGGACAGGGAAGAGGAGGGAAGTTATGAGGACACAGACAGAGAAGGTAGACTGGGTACCAGGGAGGGAGGCCTGCATTCGCCTGCACTTCCAGGCACTGGAGATTGTGCTGGGCCCCGCCACCGGCATCCCCACGTGGCCCCTGTGACACGGAGGAGAAAACTGACACACGGAGCTTGAGGGCCACCAGGATTGCTGTCTGGTGAGGGCTGAGCCGGAGCTGCCCCACAGGGCCCTTAGCCACCAAGCCATGCTCCTCCCCTCGCCCACCAGCACCCCAGCAAGGGGGGCAAGGGGCCCGTGGAGATCTCAGCGAGGCCTTTCCCGGTGGAGTCGCCCCGTCACCACTTTCCCTGGAAGCCCGCTGACCTCGCTCCCTTCAGCGCCGTGAGAGCCCACCCGAGGACAACTGTGGGGGTCAGCAGCTTCCCCGGTGCCACCTGCGGGCTGAGGAGGAGAGCTCGGATGGGCTCTGTGGTGCCCACGGTGCCCTCTTCACCAGCCACGGCGTCTGGGGCGAGGACGGAACTGCCTGGGAGCTGTTGTTGGAAAAAGCCACACTCGTCCCTGGGCTTTTGGCCAAGTCATAACCATTTTTGAAGACGAGTCTTGGTGGCAGGGAGCCCCTGGGCCACCGAGGCAGCGGTGGGCGCTGCGCTGCTCGGACGGACCGTCAGCACCAAGGCCTGACGCCCCGGCATGGCCTCACGGGCTGTACAGCGCCACCTCGCCACGTTTTCTTGTCAGCAGTGCGGCCCCAGTGACAGGACTCAGGTAAACATTCGGGTCAGATGCCATATTTGTCTTTATTGTCAAAATATGAAAAGAAAACGGTCTGGGGAGCCCCGGCGCACGGGCCTCTGCTCCAGCCCCGTGGGAGCTGCCTTGACCCTTGACCCTTGACTGCCCGCAGGAGCAGAGGACACCGAGGGCTACACGGGCTCCCAAAGCAGGGACTTTCTCACTCCCCGGGCGCAGACTGTGTGCTGAGGGCCACCGCGGGCGTGTGAGGGCTGGGGTGGGATAGCACATGTCCCGACCGGGGTCCGCCTCTCACTCCGCCTCTCACTCAGCTCCTGGCCAGGAGGCCGAGGCCAAGGCACGGTCTGCAGAGCAGAGGTGAAGGACACCTGGGGATGAGATGAGGTTCCAGGTGCCAGGGTGGGGCACGGTGCACAGAGGCGAGGAGGCATAGGAGCTGGGGCAGCCCTCGGGGACAGCTGTCAGGAGCCCGAGGGGGCAGACCCCCTGCTGCTGCCCTTGCGGACGTCCCCACGGTGGAGCAGGCTGGGCTGCTCGGTCCCACCAGGAAGCTGCAGGGGAGGCGGTGGGGGAGGGCCTCCTCCTGGCCGCCTCCTCCTGGTCAGTGCCAGTGTGCCCCTCAGCCCGAAGGCCCTTCCCACCTGTGTTGGACACAGCCCGGGCATCTCACCCTCTGGAGGCCTCCAAAGCAAGCTGGTGGCTCTGCCCTGCCCCCAGCCCTGCGCTTCCCCTCGGGTGCCCAGAGCACCTTGATCTTTGCACGTCTCTGCTGTATCCCAGCTGTCTCTTTCGGGGCTTCTGTCCGTCCAGCTGGTGGCCTCTGTGGGCATCAGCTCACACAAACCTGCTCATTGGGCCCATGGAAAGTAGATGCTCAGTCATGCCTGTGGGATGAATGAATAAACGAGGAAGGAGCCGACCCTGGAGAGCTGGCCCAGCAGCTCGGGGGGGCGGGGGGGGGGGCGGGGACTCTGAACACTCCTACATCTCTGAAGAAAACAAAGACTTCCAGGCCCAGGTGTAAACTCCTTTCACTGGCTTGATAAATGCCCCGGTCATGAGAGCAGGGTCATGTCTCCTACACAAAGTGTGGGAGAACAATGGGGCAACGCCGTGGTGAGCACCCAGAATGCCCTTGGGTCTGGTTTGGAAACTCGAGCAGTGCTCTAAGGAGCTCTCCTCTTCCCCCCCAGTTACCCCCAGTTATGTTACCCTAACCCTAACTCTAGCCCTAACCCTAACCCTAGTTTTATGTTAGTTTTATGACATAAATCTTTCCGCAGTAACACTCACTGCAGCTCACAGACGTGAGCGTCTAAAAGTGGCTGGAGGGTCAATGGTTAGGAAGGGAAAACATACCTCTATTTAAGCTGAATACAAACTTGGGTTTTGAAACAAGAACTACTTAACTTGCGAACATGAAATTTCAATGACCATTGGAGACACATGGGTGGGATTTGCCGTGGGGGTGATTGAGGCAGAAGCCCCTGACCGAAGCCCTGGCAAGAGCCCAGACATTCCCCCCACTCCACAACCATGAAAGTCTTTTCAGAGCCGGAGAGGGTGGGAAGGCCCTAGAAACCTGGGCCCCTTTGAAAGCCAAGTGCACGCCTCACGTACCAGGGATGCGCCCAATGGCCGTCTCTGAACTGTGCCGGTCGCTCACCACCCGGCGCCCTCCCGCATGCATTCGCAGGTTGACTTTGTTCGCTGGGTTCCGACCTTCTCCCCTACACTATCTTGTCCTTGGCAAAGCACTGAGTCGGCGGCGACTTGCACAGATACGGATATTTCTGCGTGTGTTCGAGCAAGCAGCAACGAGGGGGTAGGAAGCATCCCAGGACGTCCGCAGGAAAGCCTGGGAGGGAGGATCAGGCAGCGTCACCTCTGCCCTTTGCAGGGAATCCTCAACGAATGCCACGAAGGGCCCGGAGCGATGGGGCTCGGGGTCTGGAGGGAAAGGCCTGTGTCACCACGAGTGCTGCGATCTGGAAGGCAAATCTCACAGCGGAGGGCCCCAGGGAGCTGTCAAGATCTCTGTCAAAGCCTGGCAATGATGGGACTCCATGTTTTCAGAAGAAAAACCTGCATAATCTGTCCCTAAGGGAGAATGTCCAGGAAGAGACAGAATAAAAAATGAAATCCGAAGAGAGGAAAAGGGCCTGAGCACAGAGGTCGCCTGGTCAGTCAGGGGACAAGCCTGGGCCCTGGGAAGACACCCTGTGCTGCACACCCTGAGGGGCCCCTGTAGGGCCCAGGGCGGGGAGGTGGCTCACACACAGGCCCTGCTTGCTGCGTCTGAGAAATGCCCGCCGTGTTTTTCTAACTAATCCCCGCTTGACCGAAGCAGCACTCATCCTTTTCCTGACCAGCCTGCTGGACCGACTATTCCAAACGTTGGTCCCTTCCTCTCTCCAAAATCAATCGACAACTTCTTGACATTAATCACGCATCTATTTTTATCTCTCATACCACATCAATTCAAATCCCATAGATGAGACGTATACAATAAAACCTATCAGTAATGTTTGAAAAATAGCCTTACGTAGGCAACAGTAGTCTTGCCAGGGAAACCAACCAGATAAACCATCAGTGGAAGGTTAATGTGGAGTTCTACCATGTAAGGACCGAGGCCCACTGACGTGAGCACTGTCAACACACAGCAGGAGGGTGGAGGAGATGGCCTCCTTAGCTCTGCCCCGCCCTGGTCCCCTGCCTGGGCCGGGGCTGGTGGCATCCCCGAGGGCTGGGAAGACAATCTCATAGTGACCAGGAGCCTGCCAGTGGCCTGGAGCCCTGCCGTTCTCTTCCCATCGTCTGACCTGTGCATTCACAGTTTCACATTTAGTTTACTATCTACAAACAACAAGCATGTTTTGCCTAGTGCTTTTCACCTGTAATCCGAACACGTCAAACATGCAGAGAGGATTGGAGCCCGGCGGGGACGGCCTGGGGGCCAGGGTACGGCTCTAAGAAGAGGGTGCAGCTGTTGCTGGCCATGCAAGGAGCTGGCAGGCAGGTTCCCATGGTGGACCAGAATGGAAGGAAGAGAAAAGCAGCATCAGAAACAGTTTGAAAGACTCCTGTCCCCTCACCATGGTCTCTCCCCACTGTGTGCAGTGGCATTAGTTGAACACTTAATTGTGCATTTAGGTCATCAGGTCCCGGAACCCCTAACTCCGGGCCCCACAGAATGCCCAGCCAGGCAGTCATCTGGTTTTGTAACATAGTAGCATTTTGTACTCTCAAATTCCTCCCTCAGAGTCCATGGCTAACAATCTCTTCCTTTAAAGTTGAGATGCTCAGGCACCCTTCCCCTGTGCTCACTCGGGCCCTGGGCAGCCTGCACAGCATGCAGCTACGCTCCGTGGTTTCCGCTGGCGGAATACCAGACTAGGCTGAGTACAAGCTCTGGGTCTGCCTCTAATTAGTAGCTGTGTGATCTCTAGCAACTTGCTCAGCCTCTCTGAGCCTCAGTTTCCTAATCTCTAATACGGGATCCTAACAGTGCCTACATTCAAGGATTACCCTGAGTGTTAAGTAAGATGATGCACGTAAACCCCTTATCCAAAGTGTTCCCCACGTGGCAGTTGTCAGTAAACAGTAGATACGTGAATGATTATTTTGTTATAAAGTGCCTCAGGGTATGAATGCTGATAGTAAACAATTGTTTTAATGAGCCTAGGAAGAGTGGAGAAACTGGGTTTGGAGAAGAGTTTCGATGCATAAGAGCAATGGGAACTGTCACGCTGAAGGAAGTGTAGTGCGTCCTGGGCCCTTCTTCCCACACAGAGCACTCTGTGTGACGCAGCAGCAAATGCAAGTTTTATAACTTCCCGTGGCAGCTACTCTGTGCGATTTTCACAAGATGGAATACAATCACCTCCTCCGTCTCTTCCTGGCAGTTCCAGAATATCTGACAGACAGGAGAAAGACCGCTCTTACAAAGCCACACGAAGTTTACTAAGCAGAAAATGCTATATAATGCAAACAGCAAATAGTGTGTAGACTTGAACTCGACTTCAGTCTGCAAAGTTCATTCTCTTTCCCTGAAACGGTTTGTTTCCATGGCAGTGCGTTCAGTCCTGGCATGCACGTGCGCTACCCCGGTGTTCCTGAGCCCCACCGCACCCCACCCTGCTCATCGCGTGGGGGCCGGGCACAGGCAGGAGTTCCTGCTCAGCTGCCCTGGGCTTGCCGAAGCCCAGTTCTGGCTTCTCAGACACCTGGGCTCGAATTGCTTCTCGGGCTGAGGCTAAGATACGGCGAGGCTGTGTGGGCTGCGGCCTCCTCTGCCAGCCTCCCGGGAGCCTCGATCACGCCCACTGCGGCCTCCCTCGCCACATGTGGCAGGACCGCCCCGTGTCCCCTCTAACGGGTGCCTTCTGAGCCTGCCCCGCCTTCCTTGGAGAGGAAGGTGCTTCCCTGGCTTTCAGCCTCCGCACACCTGCCAGGGCCTGGAGCCCCAGATGCACTTTTCCTACCTATGGAAAATGGCCCTCTGCACGCCTGTGGAAAATTGGTACCACAGCAACCTAACGACATTCAGCTCAGACTTGGCACGTTGATATAAACAGATGATCCTTGCCTCTCCCTTGGGGCCACGGCTTTAGCGAGACCAGCGACCCAAGTGCAGGTCACAGGGGCCTGGAAGTGGTCCCAGAAGAGCAGTGCTGGTGAGCCAGCCAGAGGTCCTGTGTCACGGCCAGTGATCATGGGCTCACCCCTGGGCAGCAGGCCGGCAGTGAACATCTCATGGCCTGAGACCCTCCCCAGAGGAGGAATGTGGGCACTCAAACAAGAAGGGAGCAACACCTTTTGCTCATTTGCTATGTGCCAGCCCTGCCACGGGGGCAAGGAGCTGATACCTGCCCACTGCGCTGCAGGATCGGCTCCATGTGCATTGCACGCACTACCTTGATGAGCCTTGGCCTGTCTCTCCACCTGGTGTCCCCGAGGGCTCTGACACCCCCATCATCATGTGACTCACTATGGGGATGATTTTCAAGTGGGTGGGAGGAGGGGGAGAGGGCCAAGTGCTCCCCTTTGGAACCAGGTCATCATCTCACTGAATATTCACAAAAGCCTATGGGGGGCATGGTGGTGAGAAAACCAGGGCTCTGCAGGGTTCTGGAACTTTCCATGCTGTGACAGAGCCAGGATGCCACCTTGGAACAGACTGGGGCCAGAGTGAGGGCTCCGTGCAACACCGTCATCAAGCTACCACACAGATAGGCAGCTCCGAGCTCCCGCCGCTAGGGCTATGGGAGGAAGGAAGACGAGGAGGATGGGCTGGCCGCAGTCCTCCCACCAAAAGGGAGCAGTCCAAGCCAGGTCTCCTGGGCAAGAAGAAAGATCTTCAAGGACTGTGTTCATACCCAGCAATCAGGCCTGTGGGACGTGGTGGGAAACATGGTCACGTCTGTTCTTTAAAGCAGAATAAAGAAAAGGGGCTCGAGATGAGGGAGCTTCACCGCAGCACGCGAGCTGCCTGGCGGGCAGACTGGCCATGGGCTGACCCTCCCCGAGCACTTCCACAGATGCCACGGCAACCCCGGGAGGCGGCAAGAGTGTTGCCAGGGGGAGATGAGCACCGAGCACCCTGAGGGCAGGCATTGGTGCCTGGCAGACCTGGGACCCGGGCCGCCAGGCTATTCTTCACCCTGCCTGCCTCTGTATCCTGCCGGGGGCACTGGAACTGCAGGTGCGCTGCCGGGAGGGAGACAGCACCCGCGCACACTCACACATGCCAAACTACACCCAAAACATGACGACCATGTTTGATTAGCAAATACATCTCTTCCTTCTTCTTTCCTTTCCTTCCTCCATTCTTTCTTCCTTCCTCTTCTCCTTAAGCACTGGCCCACCCCTTACCACACGCAGGGGTCTAGGCAGACCAGAGCTCAGCCCTGAGGCACCTGCCTCTTGGGAGGACAAGCACGCACAGGATCCTCCACCTGGCAGAGGGTACGTGTGCCAGGAGGGGACCAACCGAGGGCTGGGGGGCCCACGGAGAAAGGACCCAGCTTCCAGTTTGAAACTGGGTTGGCTCAACAGTGAAAGTGTCATTTAGTCTGGGCCTAAAGGACACCTGAAGGACACGCAGTATTTGCAGAGAGATGGAAGCAGACAAAACTAAATGCCCAGCACCCTGCACTAGATACACAGATGGGACAGAGCCACGGGGCGTGGGTCTAGAAGAGACTTCATGAACCACTTTGTTCATCTCTCCCCTCAACCTTCAGAGTGGTCATCTTTAAAAGTAAACAGAACCAGTAAGTACGGAGTTCCAATCCCTCCACTGGCTCCACCCCTGACCCCTGTGGCCTGCACAAGCTGTTCCCAGCCACTTCTGCGACCTCACCTCAGCCCCTCCCCCCTTGTCCACTGCATGGCAGCCACACTGACCTTTCCTCTCTCACGTGCATCAAGCGCCTCCCCACATCAGGGCCTGTGCAGGAGACGCCCCCCTCTCTGGGGCACTGTCCTGCCAGGTGGGTCTGTGGCTGTCTCCTTCTCACAGTCCGGGACTCGGCTCTGTTCTCAGGTCGCAGTGAGTTCCCCAGCCTCCTGGCCGCAGGAGCCTCTCCCCAACACACGCAGGCTGGAGATCAAGGGCATCAGCCCTTTTATGAATTTCAAAATACCAATCCTTCCCTGGAGTTGCCTTCATTTTCTGTGGGCTGTCCCCATCTCCTCACTAAAAATACAAACTTCAGGAGAGTGGGAAACAGGTTAGGTTTGATCATGGCCCTAAGCCCAGACAGTTCCATGGTTGGCCCTCAAGGAATCTCTGTTGTTGAATGCTCTACCCCCACTTTGCTCCCCGTTCTGGGTCTAAACAATTTATCTATAAAATGGGGAATGGTGTGGGATGAATCATGCTCCCCATAAAATCATGGGTCGAAGTTCAAACCCCCAGCACCTTAGTATGTGACCTTATTTGGAAATCAGGTCTTTGCAGATGAAATGAGTTAACATGAGGTCATGCTGGAGCAGGGTGGGCCACTAAGCCAATGTGGCTAGTGTCCTCGTGTAATAAAAAGTGGAACTTTGGGCACAGAGGGAAGACAGTGTGAAGATGCAGGCAGAGGACGGCCGTCTGCAAGCTGAGGAGCGAGACTCGGAGCAGGTCCTTCCCCCACAGCCCTCAGAAGGAACCGACTCTGCCAGCACCTCCATTTCAAACACCCGGCTCCAGAACTGTGTTTCTGCTGTCTGAGCTGCGCCGCTTGTGGAGGTCTGCTTCTGCCGAGCTGGCAAACACTCACGAGGACTGTGCCAGGCCATCTCCGTGCTGCCCTGCAGCGAGCCCCGCTTGCTGCTCCCCTGGTCTTGTGTGGAGGGCACCTCCCGCCAGTGCCCCGGGGGAAGGTGGCAAACGCTCCCGCCTGAGCAGCTGGACACACTCACTTCCCTCAGGTGAGCTTCAGTTCCTTGGCTGGACAGAGTCCTAATCTCCCTGCACCATTCGCTAAATAATATTTGTTCTACCACTTCCCACAAACAACCTGCTGAGGGAGTTTCTGACTTGGCTTTAAAAAGGAAGCTTTCACTTCCTCTCTCCAGGCGCCCTCACAGAGCCTCGCCAGGAGCTCTGAGCCTGCTCCAGCATCAGGGCGCTCACACGCCCACGGGGCCTGCCCCTGCCTGGCCCTGCCTCTGCCCCATCCCATCCATGATGACTCTTCCAGCCAGCACCCCTCATGCTGAAGGACATAACCCCTGCTTAAAGTACAACTCAATATTCATGTCTATTTTCCAAAGCCTTTTCCAAAATAGGAAAACTACAGTGCTCAGGAGACTGGCTGAACAACTTGAGGTTTCTGGCAAGCACAAACATGTGCAGATGTGTTTTTCAAAACAAGAGCAAAGCCCTGCAAACCCATGTACATAGGTCTTCCCTCCAGGAAAAAGAGGGAAGCAGTAGTTCTGGCACAGATATCTGAGAAAGTGTCATTTTCTAAGAGTTTAGACCTGAGGAAAGGGCTTCCTGTGTCAGTTTAGGGAATGTAGAGCTTGAAAAAAGTATCACCCTTACAACCAGAAAAAGAGGCTAGACAAATTGCAGATAAATGACTTCTTTTGAACTTGTGGGAGAACTGAGGCCACAGGTCAACCAACTAACCCAAAATCAGGGGACGGACAGGTTCATGTTAGGAGAAACAGGATCTGAGCATTTGCTTACCTGGGCAGACACCATCAGATGCCATAGAAGCTGGTTAAGGAGATTCAGCTAAAATTTTTTTAATGAATTGATTGGAAACATAAAAAATATAGAGAGGCAAATTGCTAAGTAAAAAGGTTTTATTTGGAAATAATATATAAGAAGTAAGATTGCAATCTAGGATATACTCATAGGCCAGGGTGGCCTCTAGTAGGTCCAACGAACAAAGGAAAATATGAGGGTTTCACTGGGGAAAGGAAGTTTATTTTTCAAGGAAGTTCATTGGCCTTGGTAGTGTCTGGCAAGAGCTGGTGAGCGCTGATTGGCGAGTGCCAGTGGTTGTCAGGCAAGACATGTGGCCTGGGGTTGCAGACAGGCCCTTGCAGTTTGGGACTGGGCTTGAGAGACAGAATGGCAGGCAAGCGTTCTCGTACAAGGGGCTAGCTTGTCCCTGTGCTGTGAGCTGTCTCTGTGTGGCTCATGCAGTAAGCTGCAGTTTGGAATGATTTCTTGTGATGGTTCCTGGTCCCAGGCAAACCCTGGGTGGCAGCTCTTCCTTATGGCCTTCCCGGGCTCCATTTTGCCATAGTTTGACCCCAGTGACTCTGCTTTGAATCTTACAACTTTGACATGATACACGCCACACGTGGGCTAGCAGGAGAAGGTGATCTCCTGGAGGGGCTGGAGACACAGGGCCCCTGGCACCGCTTGCAGGGTTTTTCCTCCCTGAACCCTGAAAGGCACTCATAGGGGAGATCAGGGAGAATGTGGAGAAGGCCTCACTCCTGGTGCAGGGTAGGGAAGGGACAGCAGCCCTGACGTTAGAGGAAGATCATGAACACTGCTGCCTGAGGGCACGGGTGGAAGCCCATCGCCGCTGGGGGACAGGAACTGCAAGGTGGACCTGTGTGCCGGGAGGCGGCCAGGAAACACACAGGCCCCGCGTGATAGCCTGGCTGGAGAGGGTATGGGGCACTTCACTGGGCCTGCCTGAGCCTGAGGCCCACTCAGGACATCCCCGATACCCTTCCTCCCCTTCCCCCAACACCACGCTGTCGGACGCCAGAGCAACAGCAGCAGCGGAATATACCTGGGAGAGCCGAGACAGACGGGTCCTCTCTGAGGAGCAACACAAGACAAAAGAACTGTCTCGATATCAATATCTACTGTCCAACCTCCAACGCCAGCAACAGCGACGAAATCAGGAGGCAGGTGAAAAGCAAGAAGAGCTGAGTGCAGGGACAAAGCAAGCCTCAGAGCCAGACTCAGGTCTGATGCAGAGGTTGGACTGTGGGAACGTGCAGCAACTGCGATCAATGTGTCAGAGGCTCTAACGTGACAGGTACGACATGCAAGAGCAGGTGGGCAATTTTCACAAAGAAACAGAATTCGAAGAAAGAATCAAATGGAAATATGAAAAATGAAAAGCACATAACACAAACGAAGAATGTCTTGACGTGCTCATCAGTAGGTAAGACATCGCTGAGGAAAGAATCAGTGAATCTGAAGAGGCCTCAATAGAAATTTAGCTACATGGAAATGCAAAGAGAAAAAAAAATTTAAAAAGGACATATAAGAGCTGTGAACAATACCAAATATTCTAAGACATACGTAGAATTCTAGGAAAAGAAATACAATGAAGTAGAAGAAATATTTAAAGAAATAGCATCGAAAAATTTTCACAAATTAATGACAGACACCAACTCACAGGTCCAAGAAATTCATGAAACACTTAGCAGAATAAACATGAAAACAACACAAAAGAAACAAACAAAAACCACATAGACATATATTCAAATCTCTGAAAACCAAAGGCAAAAAGAATAAAGGCAGTCAGACAAAAATGGCACATCACCTACAGAGAAATATGGGTAAGAAGTACAACAGCATTCTCGTCAGAAACAATAACAAGGGGTGATGTATTTACAGTGCTGATTGTAAAAGAAAAAAAAAAGTCAGGGCAATTCTACAGCCAGTGAAAATATCCTTCAAAAGTGAAGAAAAAATAAAGACTTTCTCAGGCAAACAAAACTGACATAAATCACCCTAACAGACTTCCTCCACAAGAAACATTGAAGAGACTTCTTCAGGAAGAAAGAAAAAGGCATTGGTTAGAAAAATGGTTCTACACAAAGAAATGAAGACTGTTAGAAATGGAATAAGTGAAGGTAACATAAAAAAATATTGTTTTTTCCTTATTTTTAATTGCTCTGAAAGATAACTGAATTTTTAAAACAATAATGGTAATAATGTATCATATAGTCATAGCTTATGTAAAAGTAAAATAAATAACCACAGCAACACAAAAGTTAGGAAGAACAATTGAGAAGACAGGTCTTTGCCCCCGGTGTGTAGTGGTATCATATTTGAAAGTAAACTCAGATTATTTAAAAATGTGTGTTTTAAACCCTAGGGCAATCACTTTTATATATATAGATATGTATGTATATTTGTGCACATATATATACATGTACATGTATATGTGTGTGTATATACATAAACAAAAGACTAGTCAATAGAAGAGATAAAATACTGGGTGAAGATTTCCGTTACTCTAGTCTGAGCAGGCACAGAGGTGACAGGAGCTGCAAGGAGAGGCAGGACCACAGGGTTAAATTCAAGTGTGTTGCTTTGGACCAGTGTCCACAACTGCCTTATTTTTCTTTAGCTTGTGCAAAAATCATTCTTCCTTTTGTTACTGGAGAAGTTGTCAATTTGTAGAATAAATTCTCTGAATAATTTTCTTTACCTTTCAGTTCTATGACTAGTCTTTCAAGTCAGCAGTAGCCACGTGGTTTCATCAAAAACACCAGAGTATCTGAAGAACTTTGTTGACCAAACACAACCTACAGGATATGTGGTATGTGTTACTGACAAGCTACAACACAATACGCCTGATATTGTATATTACATTGGCGGCCTTTATCTTTTAATTTATCTTTTGCTTCTAAACAATAAAAAATTACCAAGTTGAGAAATAAGCATGTCCAAAATTATCTTCTTACTGATACAGCATTTACTCCTCTAAATTCATTAATTCATTGGTCACTCATGACAGTCAAAAAAAAGAGTGAGGAAGAGAAGAAACAAAAGTGACTTCCCCATGAGTGGCGTTAGAATGGCTTCTATTAAATAGACATAGTCTTATTAAATTTGAGACAGCAATTTCTTTCAGAAAAAAATGGACATCCGTTTTTCAGGAAACTCCACCAACAGAAGGGACCACCTACATATGGGCAAGGCACTGACTCTCTTACAATGAGAATTTGGAATTCTGGTCACCAGGTAGCCATGTCCAAATTTAAATAACTTCACCGAATGACGGAAGTTCCTCGAGAGGAACAAACTGAAAGCACTAAACGTGGCTGCGTAACTGCAAGTTTTCACATGGAAACTGCTTCTCCAGAGGGTTGAGGCTCTTGAGTGCGGCATCATTGCTCAGAGACTAATTGCCTGTCTTTCTGAACTTGAAAATGGTTCTTCTATGGTTCTTCAACTTTCCATTCTCAACATTGGCCTTTAATTATCTTTCCCGAGGAATGTTGGGATTTTTTTCATAATAAAACAAAGACCGCAAGAAAGTAAACCCTACATGTTTTTAAATGCTTGCTTTAAAAAACAATTTTTTCTTTTTATTAAATAAAGCTTTTTTTTTTTTTTATCTAAAAAGAGCACTATGAGATACAACAAAGATGAAAGTTAGGCAAAGGGCCACGGTGTCCAACTTGGGCATCTATAACAAGGAAAGTGCTCCACACCGACGCACACGTGCCCATGGCCTGGCCGATGGCAGTGGTGACCTGGATCCAGAGCCCGGGATGGCTGTCTGGGCTGCAGGGCTGAGGCTTCTGCTACCTGGTTCAGTCCCACACACTGGTGAGAAAGAGCTTCACAAACACAGCTCAAGCACTCTCTGCCTTCCACGGAAAAGAAACTACTCTTTTTCAAAGAGATCCCGTCCTGGAGAATAAGACAGGCTGATTGAGAAGGAAGGAAGGATGGCATTCCAAGGAAATGTTAATAAGCTCTCGCCCAGTTCTTCTTAAGTGAACCAACAGAACTCAACATAGACAAAAGGAGAAATAGCCTACGGGATGGAACTAAGAAAGCTTTACTTCATTTCACAGTCTCTGAAGACTAGCCCTGAGTCCCTCAGCGCTGGGACTGAGCTCAGGCACACAGGGTCAACACAAAACGAGTCACCCAGGACAGTGTCATGGGGCCCAGGGAAAGACATCCTGAAGGTCACAGTGTCCCTGGTGTGGACAGGGAGGCCCTGAGGCCGGGGCTGGTTTGGGCTGGGAGAGGGAATCTCCTGCTGCTCACCGCCCCCACCCCCAGAAGCACTCAAGCAGACACTTCTACCGGAGAGGGTCATTGTCCCTGTGACCAGGTTTCACAGATGAGCTGAGGTCAGGAGACATATGATTTCATAGCAATAGATCACAGGTGACTCTAGAGAGAAAATAAACTAAAGTCAAACCACAGAAAGTTCCAGAGCTACAGGAAAGCATCTAATCTGACTTCTCACCAAGGTTTCAAATGTTATGGCATTATAATATATCCAATTTCATCATTTTAAGTTATAAAATAAAACTGAAAACGAATATTAATGCTTCCAAATTGCTGGTGATGGTTTTTGAGGCAGGAGAACACAAACCATAGTTCAAAAGAGAGAAAAATATAAAAACTCAAGTAAGCTTTGAAATAGAAACATCAATGGTAGATCTTACAGCAAACATCTTATGCAAAGAACATACATGTGTAAGCATAACCCATAGAAGAAAGGCTACCAGTCAGGACCAAAACAAAATAACCAACAACCAGGTCACTTGCATTCTAAAAAACAGGCAATTAAAATAAAGGCACTTAGAAATGTTGAAAGCAGAATGAAGATAAAAATATTCCAGTTCATGTAAATAAATAGAAAGTTGGGTGTTAATTATATACATAGGTATATGCAGGACCAACAAAGAGGACTGTTATAATAATATTGAATTTTACTCAACATAAAAATATGATAATCAATATAAATATTCAACATAAAATACACAATATTTTATAATATTTATTGCTCAATTTATCTAAAGACATAGCCATCAAGATCCTTTATTTACTACATAGCGTTAATAAGTGAAGCAAAACCTAGAGTAAATAAAAGGAAAAATGTGGTAAGGTACAAAATCACTAGAAGAATTTAAGGTAGCTCTCTCACTCAGTCCTGTAGGTTAAGAAATTGAGGAAGAGCAAAATACAGATAATTGAAATAATATAATTAAATACATTGATAAATTTATATAACCATGCTTGTATCTGACTATATCCCCATGCCTTGTGAACACAGAGTTTACATCCTTTTCTGTTGTTCACTGTACTTATGTTATTTCACAAAGAAAGTCTCAAATTCAAAAGAAAAAACATGAGTAGAGTAAAACTAGGAACACATAACAAAAATATAGTCATTGCAATAATGAAAAGGAACAATTTTGAAATTTTAAAAGTTCTTCGCAAAACAATATATTATGGTCACAGAAAGACTTAAAATCACTCACTCAAGTTCTTTAAAAACAACAAGCATCAAAATCTTTGGGATACTATTAAATGTGTATTGATGGAAAATTATGTAGCCACTAATTTTAATAATTTTAGTAGCAAATACACAACAATTTAAACAAATGGATTAAGAATTTTAGTCGGCCGGGCGCGGTGGCTCAAGCCTGTAATCCTAGCTCTCTGGGAGGCCGAGGTGGGCGGATCATTTGAGCTCAGGAGTTCGAGACCAGCCTGAGCAAGAGTGAGACCCCATCTCTACTATAAATAGAAAGAAATTAATTGGCCAACTAATATATATAGAAAAAAATTAGCCGGGCATGGTGGCACATGCCTGTAGTCCCAGCTACTTGGGAGGCTGAGGCAGCAGGATTGCTTGAGCCCAGGAGTTTAAGGTTGCTGTGAGCTAGGCTGACGCCACGGCACTC